>JAQZBX010080249.1:0-13847 GCA_029593785.1 Cabassous unicinctus
TTTTGTTTTTTTTTTGTTTTGTTTTGTTTTGTTTTAATAGATTGTAGCATCAGATTTCCTTTTCAGTTGGGGCAAGGAGAGGAAAGAATTATATCTAGTTGTATAAAGAAAGGTGATATGAGCATACAATATGATGCCAAAAAATCTGGGCAATTTACAGAGGAGAGGGGAGGACTTAGTGTATAATAAAAGTGTTCTTGCTAGAAAAGCCCAAGCTCCCATTTAGTTCTGTCTTTAACATTAAAATGAGGCAGTTGGGGACAGAAAGCCCATTTTTAAATAGAGTTCTAGCTGGAACTTAAATTGCCTAATTTCTGGGCTGGTGCTCCTTACATTCCTTTATTTTGTTAAAAAATGGTATGTATCATGTGAAAGAAATTCTTC
Source organism: Cabassous unicinctus (assembly GCA_029593785.1). Classification (NCBI taxonomy): domain Eukaryota; kingdom Metazoa; phylum Chordata; class Mammalia; order Cingulata; family Chlamyphoridae; genus Cabassous; species Cabassous unicinctus. The sequence goes on from JAQZBX010080249.1 coordinate 385, forward strand.
AAAAGGTAAAAATTGTACCCAATGCAAAAAAAAAAATTACCAAGTGAGTTTATTATTTCTTTGATAACTTTATCTGTGGCATCCATGACTAAAGTGATATGTAAGATAATTTTTAGTAACCCAATGGGATGACTTTTGGAAGGATAAAATAATCATCTATTTTAAATGTTTTCTTTCTTCCTCATCTTATCCATATACTAGACATTTTCTAGACATGTGGATTCCCAAAAACTAAAAGCTCAGTCTATCGGATTCTTCTCAAATCAGTTGTGAAGGATTTGTCTCAACATTTTTTTTTCCTGGTTCCTTTTCCCTTTCTCACTCCCCATTTGGATTATCTTGGCATAGAGCTTCAGAACCATTGTTCTCTATCAGCTTTGGCTAAAATACTTTTCAGACCTACCCTAAAAGTTGTCCTATCTTTGAAAATCAAACAAACTAGTTCACTTGTTTTCTTGCTACTTGCCTCTTTTTAAAAAGAATATAAAACAAAATTCTGATTCACTGAAATATCCATTAAATCAAGATTGTCTCTTATTTTGCATTATAGAAAGTTACATTTATTAATAAATTTGAGAAATGTAGTCAAGTATTGATATTTAAAGGATGTGGTTTATGTGTTGCAATATAAATTATATAAATGACAGTCATTTATTTTAATTTTTATTTTCTGAGTGTGTGCTTGACATACCTCCATGGAGCAGGTTGAAATGTGTGCCTGCTTTTGAAGTGTCTTTCTTTTTTTTTAATCTTAAACTTGAAATCTTAAAATTTAAATACATAAAATTCTTCAGTCTACCTTGATCATTCTAAATATTCAAAACAATCCTGTTTTTAAATGTCTCTGGACAAAGTGCTGGCACAAATTTTTTTCTCGCATTCCTCATTTTTATAATGCATTTCTCTCTTCCACGGATAAAAACTGCTTATTCCTGCTGTCAAAAACATGAGTTTTTCCCATTCCCGTTTTCTCCAGACTGCTGATCTAAGTATTCAGCACAGTCACATGTCAAGGTAAATCCAAGTCTGTTCATGCTTATATTCTATAGCCGAAATGACTGCATCCTTCTACCTGTCCCATGCTTAAAGATCTACAATGATTTTCTGTTGCCTACTTTATTGGACATAGATTTGTTTTTAAGGCCCTCAGTTATCTAATCCCACCCTTTCCCAGTTTGTTTTCCTTTTTCTGCTAGGCACTCAAGTTTTTTCTCACTATCATACTTTACATGTGTTATTGATTACCAATTTACAAAAGAACACTAAGCCAGTTACCTTTGAATTTCAAATGAGGAAACAGTGGTTAAATGATTTCCCCAATGTCTTGAAGAAGACCCAGTCTGTTAAATGTTGTTCTTACTTTCTTAGGCTTTTAACCTTTTCTTTGAAATGATTATTTCAGTTCTTGTTTGCATACTGAAGAAAATGTGCATAAAAGGCAAGATTTCCATGTTTGAAGAAATATTGGTAAAATGTTTATGTTCAGGCCAGGAAAGTTACTAAGCATAAGAAACAAGTGTTACACATCTTCCAGAAGTAGTGGTATTTCTTCAAACCCTTATTTATATATGAATATGTTTAACGGGCAGCAGCTGGCAGCCAAAGGAAAAGGAAGTGGTGGGGATGGCAGTTTGTGTAGATAGCCAAACTTTTAGTAAGGATTGAGTGGCATATTACACAATTTATGTAAAGAGAGTTAATGATTCTTGTTATAGAATGTTATTGCTTAAATACCATAATCCCCTGTAGCCTTACTAAAAAGTTATTACATAAAAGAGAAGGAATATACTTTTATACTGCTTATTATGCAGTTCTTGTGATTATTCTGTCCCAATGCTTGGAAAACATACTGCTTTCTAAATATTATGTAAGCAGTTGGAATTGTACTCCTGGTTTCAGGTTTTTTTCTAGAATGCTTAAACAGATTTATCTCTGCTCTACTACTCTGCACTGCTTTACTAAATGATAAGAGTAAAACTGAATTTAAATAACCTAAATTTCACTCCTCCACAAAAGAAACATTTTTAAGGAGTGACATCTCAGAGCAAGCTCATGGAAGAGCCTATTTTGAGAATTAATTTTTAATACTTGTATGCAAATTTGAGCCACTTGTTTTCCATCTATTATATAAAGAATGCCACCGTAAGAAGGAAATCAGATGATTTTTTTTATCTTTCAAAAAGAAGTATCTCAACAAAAAGCTATATTGAAAAATAAAGGCTAAAGAAACCAAAGGTTAGAGCCTAGATACATTTTAAGGGAAAGCGCAGGAATCCAAAAAACATTTTGAGAGGGATAAAGTTGTTTGTTTTTTTAATTAGAGAAGTTCTGAGCTTACAAAACAATCATAATCCCATATATCACCCATCTACCAACACCTTATATTGTTGTGGAACACCTGTTACAGATTGTGAAATAATGTAATAAGATTATGAAATAAGCCTTTTTTTAAGCAAATCATTTTTATTGATAAATATTAATAAAGCTTACAATTCATCCAAAGTGTACAATCAGTGGTATTTGGTATAATCACATAGTTGTACATTCATCACTTCAGTCATTTTTAGAGCATTTTCATTATTTCAATAGTAAAAAACAGACAAATTAACAAGAAAATTCTTTACCTCTCAATCTGTATCCGCTGCTGTACATAGCTGCTATTTATTTTTGGTTATTCTTGCACAATTTATTTAAGCAGTTTTGAGATATATTCACATACCATATGATCTATCCAAAATGTACAGTCAGTGGCTTTTAGTATCATAATGTTGTGCATTCATCATCACAAAAATTTTTAGAATTATTTCATTAAAAGAAAAAAATAAAAAACAAAACTCCACATCCCTTAGCATGCCTTCCCTAGCTCAACACAACCACTAATCAAATTTCATCTTTATAAATTGATTTATATTTACATTTTATATAAATGGAATCATACGATATGTTACACAATATATTTAGTTCATAGTAACACAATCATACAGTATTTGTCCTTCTGTAGCTGGCTTGCTTCATACAACATAATATCCTCCAGATTCATCCATGTTGTCATATGCTTTACAACTTCATTTCTTCTTACAGCTGCATAATACTCCATCATGTAAATATACCACAGTTTGTTTATTCAATTTATGGATACCTGGATGGTTTCCAACTTTTGGCAATGGTGAATACTGCTATGAAAATCAGTGTGCAGATGTTTGTTCATATCTCTGTTTGAGTTCTTCTGGTATTACGGGGTCACATGGTAAATCTATATTCAGCTTCTTTTAGGAACTGCCAGACAGTCCTCCGCAGTAGCTGTACTATTCTGCATTCCCACCAACAGTGAATAAGTGTTCCTATCTCTCCCCATCCTCTCCAAGAGGTGTAGGTCTGTCTGTTTAATAGTGGCCATTCTGATAGATGTGAAATGATATCTCATTGTACTTTTGATTCACATTTCCCTAATCATTAGTGATGTTGCACACTTTTTCGTGTGTGTGTGTGTGTTTTGTGGGGGTTTTTTTGGCCATTTGTATTTCTTTGGATAAAGGTCTATTCAACTCTCTTGCCTGTTTTTTAATTGGGTCATTTGTCTTTTTATTGTTCAGTTGTAGCATCTCTTTTTATATCATGGATATTAATCCCTTATCAGACATGTGATTTCCAAATATTTTCTCCAGTTGAGCCAGCTGCCTTTTCATCCTTTTGAGAAGGTCTTGCGAGGTGCAAAAGTGTTTAATTTTGAGGAGGTCCTTGTTTCTTTTGTTGGGTGTGCTTTGAATGTAAGGTCCAAGAAACCACCACCTACCACAAGGTCTTTAAGATGTTTCCCTATATTTTTTTCTAGTAGTTTTATGGTTCTGGCTATTATTTAGGTCTTTGATCCATTTTGAGTTGATTCTTGTATACAGAGTGAGATGGAGGTCCTCTTTCATTGTTTTGTTTATAGATATCCAGTTCTCCCAGCACCATGTGTTGAAGAGACTGTTTTGTCCTATAAACATGGGCTTGGTAGGTGTGTCAAAAACCAACTGACCGTAGAGGTGAGGGCTTATTTCTGGACTCTCAATTCTATTCCACTGATGGATGTGGTCTTTCCTGGAGAAGGATCCATGGGCATTTGAGAAGAATGTATAACCTGCTGAGTTTGATGCAACATTCTGTATATATCTGTTAGGTCTAACTCATTTATCATATTGTTCAAGTTCTCTGTTTCCTTGTTATCTTCTGTCTAGTTCTATCTATTGGTGTTAGTGGTGTGTTGAAACCTCTAAAGATTATTGTAGAGATAATAATAATTTCTACAGTTTTGTCAGAGTTTGTTTCATGTATTTTGGGGCTTCCTGGTTAGGTTATATGTTCCTGGTGGATTGCCCTTTTATTAATATATAGTGGCCTTCTGTATCTCTTATAGCTTTTTTGCATTTAAAGTCTCTTTTGTCCAGTATTAGTATAGCTATCCCTGCTCTTTTTTTTTTTTTTTGGTTACTATTTGCATATTTTTCCAGCCTTTCACTTTCAGTCAGTTTGTATCCCTGGTCTAAGGCAGGGGTTCCATGAGCTTGAATTGAAATTCAAAAAAAATTATTCTTGTTGGAATGTGTGGGTGTGAAATATTTATTAAATAATACACAGTATAGTGTGGACTTAGTAAGGGGTCTGTGGTTTTCGCCTGACTGGCAAAGAGGTCCATGGAACAAAAAAGGTTAATAACCCCTGATCTAAGGTGAGTCTCTCCTAAGCAGCATATGGATGGCTCATGTTTTTTTATCCATTCTGTCAGCCTATATCTTTTGATTAGGGAGTTTAATCCATTTTCATTCAATGATATTACTCTAAATGCATTATTACTTCCACCATTTTATTCTTTGGTTTTCATGTCATATCATACACTCGATTGGTTATCCTTTCTGCTATTCTTTCTTCTACATTCTCCTCTAAGTCTATGTCTCCTGTCTTTTTTCTTTTAGGCTCTAAGGCTTCCTTTAATATTTCCTGCTAAGGTGAATTCTTTTTTTTACAAACTCTTAGTTTCTGTTTGTTTGTGAATATTTTATGTTCACCTTCATATTTGAAGAACAATTTTGCTGGGTAAAGAATTCTCAGCTGGCAGTTTTTCTCTTCCAGTATCCTAATTGTATCATACTACTGTCTTCTCACCTCCGTGGTTTCTGATGCAAAATCCACACTAAGTCTTACTGTGCATCCCTTGCATGTGACGGTTTGCTTCTCCCTCGCTGCTCTCAGAATTTTCTCTTTATCTTTGACATTTGCCATCCGGAGTAGTGTCTTGGAGGAGATCTATTCACATTTATTCTGATTGGGGTATGGTGTGCTTCTTGGATGTGTAAGTTCATTTCTTTCATAGAGTTGGGAAATTTTCAGCTATTATTCCCTCAAATACTTTCTGCCCCTTTTCCCTTCTCTTCTTCTGGAACTCCATGGCATCTATGCTTCATTTCATGTTGTCATTCAACTCCTTGAGCCCCTGCTCAGTTTTTTCCATTTTTTATCTCTGTTCTTTTTTCTTCGATTTAAGCTGTTCTATCTTCAATATCACTTGTTCTTTGGGGGGGGGGGTACCAGGACTGGGGATTGAGCCCTGGACCTCATATGTAAGAAGCCATTGTTCAACCAGTGAGCCACATTGGCTCCCCTGAGTTAGTTTTTGTGTTTGTTTGTTTTTAAGACTTATTTATTTATTTCTACCCACCACCACCTCTCGTTGTTTTTGCGCTCACTGTTTGTTCTCTGTGTGTTCTTCTGTGTCTGCCTGTCTTCTTTTTAGTAGGCACCGGGAACTGATCCTGGGACCTTCCGGAGTGGAGAGAGGCTGCTCAATCTCTTGCACCACCTTAGCTACCTGGTCTGCTGCATCTCTTATTGTCTCTTCTGTGTCTCTTTTTGTTGTGTCATCTTGCTGTGCCAGCACTCCTGCACAGGCCAGCTTGCCACGTGGGCCAGCATGCTTATCGCCAGGAGGCCCCAGGAATCAAACCCTGGACCTCCTATATGGTAGACGGGAACCTAGTCACTTGAGCCACATCTGCTTCCTGAGTTGGTTTTTTTCGTTCATTTGCTTGTTGTTGTTTTTGTTTTTTGTTTCTAGGAGGTACTGAGAACAGAACCCTGGACCTCCAATCTGGAAGGCAGACACTCAACCTCTTGAGCAGCCACATCAGCTCCCTCTCACTTATTCTTCTGCTATACCTCTGATGTGTCTTTGATCCCACCTATTGTCTTTCATTTCCATAAGCTCTGTTACTTTTCTATTCAGGATTTCAAATTTTTCTCTGTGCTCACTCAATGCCTTCTTGATGTCCTTTATCTCTTTAGCCATATTGTCTTTCAACTCATTAATTTGATTTTGGAAATTTGTGTAATCTCATTAATTCTCTCAAATCCTGCATCTCTTCTGGGGCTTTGATATATTCCTTTTCTTGGGCCATGTCTTCCATTTTAGTATGGCTCGTAATTTTTTTGCTGATGTCTAGGCATCTGATTAGGATGGTAGTTTTCTCAAATGCTCAATTTCATTCTCTTTCATAGGGATTTAGTGGCAGGAGGCTGTGTGTTTCTGCTGCTCTTTGATTCTTAGTTCGACCTGGATCATTAGGATTATCCATTAGTTGCTCAAAACTGGACTCTGGACCCAGTAATGGGTTGCAGACCCGCTTCCTAGGGTTTTGGGGATGGAGGCTGTAAAGGCTGGAAAAAGCCTCATTTATTTTTAATTTTCTCACATGTACTTTCTTAGTCTGCCAGCAGATGGAGGTCTTTGGCAGCCCTCTCAGTTTAATGCCTGGTCAGAGTGTGTTCACTGCAACACAGACTGGATCAGTGTGATATAGGTTCCTGCCTAGAGGCTAAGAACCTTGTAATTCAAACTTTCTCAGAGACAGTTCTTTACCCTTTGCTGGCAGCCTCCTCCCTTTTCCCAGGTAGGAAGTAATTCCACTCACCTCTGTGTCTTCAACAATCAGCCCCTGTTACTAGAGAGGGAGATTGAGAAGGTTGGATTTCTTTAGTCCCTTGCTGGCTCCCAAGGCAAACTATGGCACAGCCCCACCAGGCCTGGAAGGGCCTGTGGGTCAAAAACTGAGTCAGCCTTAGGCTATGTCCCTCACTCTCCCCTTTCCTGGGGCCTTGGATCCCTGGAGCCCCCTTTGTCTGTAGCTAGCTCAGAGGCCTGAGAACTCTAAAGTGTCTTTAGTGGGGTAGGGTGCCGGCAGTAGCAGCTGCTGGTTTCAACTCACAATTTTGCCATGGCAGTTCCCTTCCTTTCTGGGCGGTATCCAGCCTTAGCCTGGTATCTTAAACCCTAGAAGATCTTTTTCCAGGCTGTTTCAGCTGTCTTCTAGCTATTTTTTCTGGAAGAGAAGAGTCCTGTGTCTTGTCCACCATCTTCCTGGAAGTCCAAAGGATGAAGTATTACCTTGCTTCAGCAGTCCATTGTATTTAGACACTGGCTATCATTAGTCTTTCTTAACTACTTTATACTTATAATCAAAATTACAAAGCCTATATGTTAGAATAAATTTCAGGTGTCATCTAACCCAACCCTTGATCTTAGAAAAAGGAGAAATGGCTTGCCTAATATATCAGAGGTAGTTAGTGCCAGAGTTGGGATCAGAATCTAGATCTCCTCGTTCATGGGCCAAGGTTCTTTATACAATATTATACCAGTTACTGAAATTCAAGAAGAAAGAAGGAAGAAATCTGATTCATTGTTAGAGAAAGACATTAGTGGTGGTTCATATTCCTATGTGCTCTTCTAATTTTTAAAATAACTGAGCATTCTTTTCATCCTCATTTGTGGCAAGGGACACATGATTTTCTCTAGCCCTTGATACTGTTATAGCCTTAGTTTTATAGCTTAGGAAATAATTTCTCCTTTGCAGGATGACTTTATATCATATGTAGAACAAGGTTACAAGAAATGTAATAATGTAGAGGAAGCCCTCTAAGCCATCTGTTATTAATTTTATAACTTATTCATGGCGCTGCTGCTTACATAGGGAGGGAGAGATTTGTAGCTTTTTCTTGGGTTAACCTTTAGGTAAGGAGGGCAGATGAATCAGACATTAATCAGCACCTGAAATTCTTTCTAGTTATAAATAGTTATAAATTCCTGTCTCCTGTGAGAGACCGAAAGATTTTGCTATTCCCTATTTCTTCCTAGGAGTCTACAACTGGTGGGTACTCTAAACATTATGCTAAGACATCATATAGTCAGCCCCAAAGCTGCTAGAACAAGGTATAAAAGATATTTCCCTAACCAGTTCAGCTTCTTCATTTCAGAAAAGCAACCCTTTTTTTTTTTTTTTTTTTTTTTTTTTTTTTGTACCAACATGAAAATCTTTATATGGGCTTGATCAATTTGCTCTGTATCCATTTATCCTATTTTCCTATTTTTCTTTTTAATCTTTTCATTTGCTTTTAACAGAGGAAAGGGGCGTCTAGTCCCATGTCCTGAGGAAGGAGTATGTATGTGTTTTGGGAGAAAAGGGTATATCCCATGTTCTTTGACATTGTACTGTTAATCTTAGTACCTTTTAAACAGTGTTCTACCAGGGAAAGCTGACAACCTTACTCTAAAAATCTGTCAGCTCCTTATATTCACAGACTGAAATTCTAACCCTCTTCCCTCCTCAGTATCTGTAAGTCTACCTCCAGTAAAGATTCAAGGTATATTTTTTTTAGAAGTGTGATATCTTGGCCAAGTTCTCTGGAGTCTCTGATGGGTAGGGATAGAGCTGCAGATATGCCTTAATGCCCACGTATTAGCCAAAAGAGGTGCTGATGCAAAATATCAGAAATCTGTTGGCTTTTATAAAGGGTATTTATTTGGGGTAGAAGCTTTCAGTCACAAGGCCCTAAAGAGTCCAACTCAAGGTATCATAAGAGGTACTTTATCACCCAAAATCTGTTGCCACATGTTGACGCAAGATGGCGGGTGATATCTGTAAGGCTTCAGCCTTCCTCTTTTCCTCTTAAGGCTCTGTGACCCCAGCTTTTTCCAATCTCAGCTGTAGGCTGGGATAGGGATTGTCTTTCTTCCTATGGGGCTTGTTTTCTGGACTCAGCTGTTCTGGTCTCTTCACAAAGCCAGCTGTAAACTGTAAGGCTCATCTCTCTTCCCTGGGCCTCTGCCATGTCTAATAAACAATCTCTTTTCCTCTGTGTATCTTCTCTGTGTTCTCCTGTGTGTCTTCTTCCATATGAGAGTCTATTTTATCAGCCCACCAAGAGGGCTGAGACTCAACACTGAGTCACACTCTAATGATGTGGTTGAATCAAAGCCTTAATCTTACATAATTTAATCAGACATCTCAGCTGAATCTAATACAATCAAAGGGTATTACACCCCGAGGAACAGACCAATTTACAAACATAATCAAATATCTTTTTTTGGAATTCATAAATAATATCAAACTGCCACAGCCCATGTGAAGGCCAATAATAAGTCTGCTACCAGAGGTGTAATCTGGGTTGTATGCAGTGACAAAAGGGAAAAAAGAAATTGAAGTTAGGAATTTCTACTTCATACTCCTATCTAGAGCTGAGATTATTAATCATATAGAAGTGAAGTGTGGGGTAGAGTGAGCATTTACATAATCAAGGTACAGATAGGTTAAGATCCAGTTTAACTTTTGTGACTGAAATGCCTCAGTGGAAAAGGGAAGGACTCTTTTATTTTTATTTTTTTAGGTTGAATTTCATTGATTTATTTATTTTTTTTTTTCTTTTTGGAGGTACTAGGCATTGAACCCGGGACCTCGTATGTGGAAAGCAGGTGCGCTCAACCACTGAGCTATACCCGCTCCCCGGAAGGGTTCTTTTAGCTTTCCAAATACCTCATATTGGAAACTAAGAATAAAATACTTATATTGGGTGAGTGTAAAGGTTGAGAAACAAAATGAATATGAAACAGAGATCTTAACCCAAGAACCTCCAAATTTGGGAGGGATGGGATTTACAGGTCCCTCTGTTATTAAATATTTGGATCCTTTGTCCAAAAATTTTGCATATAGTTTCTGGGGCCATAGAACTCCTAAAACTTCTCCATGAACCTCAGATATCTTTTAATAGTACTTTTGTTCTCTAAGTTAATTTTTAGGTTCAACCCCAAGGTGATCTTGTGTGGAATTGATTAAATAGTACCTAGCTCAGAAGCATCCAAATATAAGGGTTAGTCCAAAGTCAGGTATGGGAGCAATATGCAGTCTTAAGTTACCTTGATTTATTATCACTTTCAAGTAGAGTATATTAATAAGAAACGGATCATTAAGCATTAGAATATTGACTGGGTATCATTACAGAGACTGAAGCGCAAGATACGCTTTTCAAATTATCCACACTTTGAAGAAAGAGAATGTAGCACTTCACTACGTCACAGGTCTATACTAGGTCATAGCCTCCTTCCTCCAGCCCTAGATTTAGTTTCATTTATACCCAGACCACTCAAAGTTGATGTAAGAGGGCAGAATGAGCAGCAATGAGAACAATTCCTAAATTGTCATTTGATTAAGATTGCCATAGTTGGGATTCTCCACACTAGTATTCTTCAGAAGGCTGGAGAATCTTGAGAGTAAGTATAGAAAACAGATAATTCAGCCCTAAGAGACATATGTGCCCATTTGGCCAAAACAGAGGCCTTAGGCATTTGAGTACTGACCTAGCCACAGTCCTTGAGGGGTTGTAATTTACTTCTTGGCTTTTTGATAGCTAATAACACCTCCCTGATGACTGCCAATGAAACCCATAAATATGCTGTTGACATTGTGTGGAGATAGAAGATAAAACTTCAAACAATATGTAGTCGTGGGATTGATGATTTCTACTTAGCCCTAGCCATAAAAGATAGTAAGGGGAGCAAGTGTTCCTGAAGAAATGGTGCTTCTGGAGCCCCTTCCAGACCTCTGGGTTTCCTATGTAACATCCTTAAGTACACCTCCCATTACCCCTAGTGGCAGCTTGTTGAATCATGATAAGTTTTAGTGTCACTGTGTGCCCACTGGGTTAGCATAAAGTCTACATAGTTTCCCAGTGCTCATCTACCATGTCCTTAACACCTAATAATTCCAAGAGAAGTTAAGAATTTTTTCAGGCTGATGAAAAGTCTAAAATGAAACATAAAAAGAAGAATGGACTGGACTCAGCCATTCTGGGTAACTTCCTGGTTAGAAATAAGACATTTCAGGTGGCTTATCCTTGTTTAAATGACCTGTCACGCTGAAATATAAGCAGAATTGTCATGCTTCCTGCCAGTAAGCATATACATTGGCTTCAGATCCTCTTCAGTTACCAGTCACACAGGGCCCCCAGTGGACCTGGTGGTTCTCAGACTGGTGCCTAGCCTCCCTTCCAGCAAGTTAGCCTGGCACTCTGTCCTGTCTCCTTTGTGCATTGTTCTCTTTTTTCCCCTTCTCCACCCAATTAGGAGTCTGGATTTCAGGTAGGCATGAGGTGGATGGTTTATATGCTTCAGAGCATGGGGCTGAGAGTGATTTGGAGACAGAATGACAATGAACCTAGGAATCAATTTGGGAGGACCTGACAATTTTTATTTTTTCATCTATCACCTACATTAATTAAAGTATCAAATTTAATCCAAATAACAGAACCCCATGGGGTGGTTGTGTAGGTGTTATTGCAAACTGATGACCTTTTGAGAGCAGTTTAAGCCATTTTAGGTACATTTTATGAAATAGAAATTTGACAATAGTGACGCATATCTCCAAAGACATTCTAGAAGTCTTTTTTTGCCTTTTAAAAAAGGGATTCTTGAAAGTTTTCAGGAAAAGAGAATAAAAAAACTGAATTTATAGGTGCCAGTCCAGGTTTTGCTTTTTTGCCATCTGGTAGCCAAGACCATTTCCTTCCTCTTTCCCCAGATATGTCCTCTCACATATTCTGAATAGCTATATCATTTTCATTTTTTCATCCAATATTAGGAAGTAAAAACTTTTTTGCATATGAAATGGAAAAGTCTTCCTTATTTTTCTTTTTCTATTGAACTCACTACAGTCCTCTCCATGCTCATACTTTAGCAAAACATTTCATTCATATTCTCATGTAACTCAGTTATTTAAAGCACAGACTCTAATAGGACCTAGCAATATAAGCTTTTGCTTTGGGGAAGCAAATAAAAATATCTACCTGTTAAAAATAAACAAACAAAAAAAAACATGTACTCTAGATCTAAACTGCTCAATATGAATCCTGGCTTCACCATTTACTAGCATTGTGATCTTGGGAAAGTTAAACTTTTCTATGTCATAGTTTCCTCGTCTGTAAATGGTAGAAAATAATAGTATCAATCTCATAGGATTATTTCTGGGATTAAATATGGTTAATATTTTTAAAGCATTTAGAACAGCGCCTGTTAAGTGCTATATATGTGTATGTTGGTAAACAAACGCTAGCATGGCTTCCATAACCAGCACAATTTCAAAACTGCATATTTAGCTGCTTCAGTGCCAAAATTCAGAGACAATTTTGTTTTATAATTCTTCAATTCTGCTAACATTGGTTTTGACTGACTTCTGTGTGGTAGCAGCCATTGCTAGGTGTTAGGTATACTTGGATTTAAAGATGCCTTTTATACTCTGCACATGTGAGCAGGTATAGCTCAGTGGTTGAGCACCTGTTTTGCATATATGAGATCTCGGGTTCAATCTCCAGTACCTCCTTTAAAAAAAAAACAAAACTGCAGAGTCTAGAATTTAACTTGTTTTATTTTAGGAACTTAGATGTATTTTAAATACTGCTCATAAAATCATATTAACTTATTAAAATTTATAGTATATTTAATTCAGTTAAAATTTCCATTAAAATGTTAATTCAGTTTATTTTATATGAATACAGTATAGAAGTTGCTAGATATAGCATCTCTCTATTTTGTTTCCATTTAATGGGAAGAAATAATTTGAACAAAATTAATCTTCAATGTTCTTTTCAAAACATTGTTTCCGTACTGTGCCGAGAGATAAATCATTCCTTTTGGAAAGAGAGCTGTGGGAAATGGGAACTTCTCTTGGCCATTCACGACCACATCTGCCCTCCTCCCCACCCCAAAAAAAATTCCAATTTACTTTTAACTTGTTAAATATAAATTAATGGGCTTGTTTAGGTGCTTTGTTTTTATTGGTGGGGAGAACGTTGACAACTTCTGAAGTTTTTCAAATTATAAATTTTTCATTATTTTACATGTTGTGGAATATTGAGCAAATCTGAAGCTTAGGAGAAGAAAAAGAAAGCTAAAGTTTTGAAACTAGAAGAGACCTTAATATCTAATTAAAACTTATTTTTTTAAAAAGACAAGTGAGGTATTAAAAGATTGACTTCCCTAAAGTCACCAGCATTTAGTTGTAAAATTAGAACTAAAAGCTGGGTCTTCCAATTCTTACCTTAATGTTTTTTGTACTACTATACATTATTAAAAGGCTATCATTCTTTGCTGATGTTTTTTTTTT
>JAQZBX010080250.1:0-13853 GCA_029593785.1 Cabassous unicinctus
TATTGGGCTTTGGTATTAGGGTGACATTGGCTGTATAGAATGAGTTCGGCAATGTTCCTACCTGTTCTATTGTTTGAAAGATTTGAGCAAGATTAGATTTTTGAATGATTAGTAGAATTCACTTTTGAAGCCATCTGGTCCTGTGCTTTTCACTTTGGGGAAGTTTTTGATGACTATTTCAATCTCCTTACTTGTGATAGGTTTGCTGAGCTCTTTTATTTCTTCTAACATCAGTGTAAATCATATGCACAAAGCATGATTACTGAAAGAAGGAAATAGATAAATGGGACTTCCTCAAAATTAAACAATTTTGTGCTTCAAAAGACTTTCTCAAGAAGGTAAAAAGGCAGGCTACTTAAAGGGTGAAATATTTGGAAACCACATATCTGACCATGGTTTGATATCCATATTAAATAAAGAGATCATGCAACTCAACAATGAAAAGATAATCAACCCAATTAAAAATGTCAAAAGACTTGAATAGCCATTTTTTCAAAGAGGAAATATAAATGAATAAAAGGCACATGAAAAAATATTCAACATAATTAGCTATTAGGAAAATGTTGATCAAAATTACAAAGAGATATTTCACACCTTGTTAAATCACCATTATTTTAAAATCAGAAATATACAAGTGATGGAGATGATTTGGAGAAAGAGGAACTCTGTTTTACTGTTGGTTGGAATGTAGAGAGTTGTAACATTTGTGAAAGACTGAGCAATTACTCAGGAAGCTATAGATAGACTTTGCATATGATCTGACAGTCCTGCTATCAAGGATTATATTCATATGAACTAAAAGCAAGGGTACAAACTCATATTTGTGCAACAATGTTCATAGTAGAATTATTTACAATAGCTAAAAGATGGGAAAAACCCAAGTGTCCACCAACTGTTAAATGGGTTAAAAAATGTGATATGTACATACAATAGAATATACTTCAGTTTTAAGAATAAATGAATTGTTTAAGTATATGAGAATAGGAATAAATTTTGAAAATGTTATGTTGAGTGAAATAAACCAGACACCAAAGAAGGAATATTGTACGGTTCCACTAATATAAAATAAATACAATGAGTAAACTCATGGAGTTAAAATCTAAAGTATAGGTTACTAGGAGATGGAAAGGGTTGTGAAGGGGAAGCAGATGCTCAATATATGTAGAATATTTAATAAGGTTGACTTTAAATGTGTACAAATATGCAGAGTAAGTGGTAGGACATTATAGTGGATATAACTATCATTGCTGATTTATAAATGTGATTGTGGTGGAAAGGGTAGTCTAGGGACATAAATGTCAGATGAAAGGAAGTTAGAGATAAACTAGGTCCTTATAGCATAGTCAACTTGGTGGTAGATAAGGATTGTGCTTACTAGCAGATATAGAAGAATGCTCTTTTATAAAGTAGAACAAATGTTCATATGTATTTCAAGATGTTAAGGATATGATGATACATGGGAAAATGCAAATAATATAAATTATGGACTGTAGTTGGCAGTGCTATTTTAAATACACTTCCATCAGTGGTAAGGAAGGTACTACTTCAATGCCAAGGTTTAACAATTGGAGAGTATACAGAGTATGTGGGATTTTTCTTTCTGTAGTGATGAAATTGTTCTAAAAATGGCAGCATAACTGTAATGAATCAGAGCCACTGAGTGTACACTTTGAATGGATTAGTCAAAGAAATGAACTGCATAACACAGAGAACCCTATGGTGCATGATAACTGTGGTTATCTGTACTAATATGAGAACATTCTCTAATGAACTATAACAAATGTAAAATACATGGCATTAATATTAGGGTAGTTTGTGAAAAATATACACTAAATATAATCCATAGGTTATAAATGGTGGTAATATTTTTTTATTTTCTTTTATCACTTGTAACAAATGTTGCACAAACAAGCAAGGTGCTGGTGGTATGATGAATGGCAGTCTGGTATGTTTTGCATAATTGTTTTGTAAGTTAACTTTTCAAATTAAATAATAATAATAATAAAATAATATTATTATAAAGCCCTAATAATAAAAACAGTATTGTACTGGCACAGGGGCAGATATAAAACTAATGGAATGGAATTGAAACCTCAGAAATCCAACCTCAATTTTATGGCAACTGATGTTTGATAAGGGGGCAAAAACCATTCAAATGGTATAGAAATGTAACTTCAACAAATGGTACCTGGAAAATGGCACCTCCAATTACAGAAAAAAAGAAATATCTTTACCTCAAACTTTATAAGAATGTCAAGTCAAAATGGATCAAAAATCTAAATATAAGAGCCAGAACTATCAAACTCCTCTGAGAAGAAAATGTAGGGAAGCATCTCCAGGACATTGGTTAAATAATGGTTCTTTGACTTTTATCTATAGTACAAGCAACAAAAGAAAAAAAAAAGATAAATGGGAACTCATCAAAATTAAAATATTTTCTGCCTCAAATGACTTATCATAAAAATAAAATGGCAGCCTACACAATGAGAAAAATATTTGGAAACCACATTTCTGATAAAAATTAATTTCCAGAATCTATAAAGAGATCCTATAACTTAACAAAAAGAGGGGAAAAAGCAACGAAAAATGGGCAAAAGCCTTGAAGAGATATCTCTCTAAAGAAAATATGCAAATGGTCACAAAGCACATGAAGACATGCACATCATTAGCCATCAGATAAACATAAGTCAAAATCACAGGGAGATACCATTTGAGATCCATTAGAACAGCTGTCATGTAAAAAAAAAAAAACAGTAAATAGCAAATTTTGGAAAGGATGTAGAGAAATACAAATGATCATTGCTAGTGGGGGTGTAAAATGGTGCAGGCACTGTAGAACACAATTGGCTAGTTCCTCAGAAAGTTAAGTGTAGAATTACTATAAGACCCAGCAATCTTACTACATGCTATATACCCAAAATAATTGAAAGCAAGGGTTGGAACAGATATTTCCAACCTCATGTTCATAGCAGCATTATTCATAATTCCCAAAAGAATGAAGAAACCCAAGTGTCCATCAACTGATAAATGAGTAAACAAAACATGATGTATAAATACAATAGAATATTATTCAGCTGTAAGAAGCAATGAACTCCTGATATATGTGACAACAGGGATGATCATTGAAGACATCATGTTGAATGAATTAAACAAAATACAAAAGGACAAATATTGTATGATGTCATTAACTTGAACAATTAGAACAAGCAAACTCATAGAGACAGAATGTAGTATATTGATTATTAGGTAATGAGGTAAGGATAGGGAAGGTGACATCAAGGCTTAAATTGTTCAAGGAACTTATTTGGAATTATAGGAAATGTTTTGGTAATGGATGGTGGTGACAGTAGCACACCATTGGGAAAGTAATTACCAGTATTCAAATATATCTGAATTTGACTAAAAGAGGAAATGTTAGACTGTATGTATGGAAACAGAATAAATAATTTCAAATATCCATGGAACTACAGTACACAGTGAACCCTAAATTAAACCATGGGCTATAGTTAATACTACAATTATAAAAATGTGCTTTCATCAGTTGTAACAAATGTACTATTCCATTGCAAGGCACTAATATTAGGGTGGTATATGGAGATCCTGTATTTTATTCATGATTGCTCTGTAAGCACACTTCACTAATACTGAAAAAAATGAAAAAATAAGAGTAAAACATCCTAAATTATTATTTACTAATGTAAAAATTGAGTTTCACATGAATTAGTATTTTAGAGAACTAGTGACCTCCACTTGGGAATGAAAGTTTCCCAAAACTTTTCTGATAAAGACTTTTCTGATAGTATTTTGGATGACATTGATAAATTTGAATTATTTTGCTATTATAGTCATATTTGGATGATGTGCAACACACTGAGAACCAATATTTTCCAGATGGAATTTTATATATTAGATCATGCCTGTGTAAAGGACCCACTCAAATGCCTAAAGATATCAATTGATTTAAATGCAACAGAATATGAAAAGTTAATTATATGGTTTCAGGTTACAAATTGAAAGGCTTTAAGAAACCACCATTTGTTGAATTTTGCTTTAGAATCTTAAAAGAATAACACTGGTTATTTGAAAGAACTGTTCATATACTCCTTTCCTTTTGTAACAACATTTTTGTTAACATTCTTTTGTGTGAAGCCATATTTTCTTCATATTCTTCAACTAAAATTTTGTCTTGCAAGAGTTTGAAAGAAATTTTTTTTTTGAGAATTCAGATGTGTTCTGTTAATTCAGACCTTAGAGAAGCTTTCAAAATGTAAAAGAGGATTTCTTCTTCTAAATATGAGATGCTTTATCTCTCCTCACCAAACTTCTCAGGTGAATTTTATAACTATGTTGATATCCTGTAGTGGTAATTTGAGACTTCATTTCTAACAGTTCCTTACATCTTCTTAGCCTTTCCCAAATTATACTTCTTTCAAGATTGGCAGACATTAATGAAAATTTCAGAGTAACTATCAATTGTCTTTTATACCAAGAAAATCTTTTGAGGGGTAAAAATTGACAGTGTAGATGCAATCTCACTTTATTGCTCACACCTCATGTGTGAGGGTCTATTCAATTCAGTTTTGGTGAATAAGTCTCACTCTGTGCTAAACCTATTTTATTTAAACTCCTTTACCTTTTCTTTATTTTTAAAATATATTTTTATTTATTTTTTGAAGATACTCAGAAAACATAAAATGTTATATTAAAAAACAAAAGGGATTCCCTCATGTCATACTCCCCAGACATTCTACTTTTCCCTACCTTGACAACTTCTTTCATTACTGTGGTACATTCATTGCAATTGATGAACACATTTTGGAGCATTGCCTTTAAGCATGGATTATAGTTTGCATTGTAGTTTACACTCTCTTCCATTTATTTCTGTAGGTTATGGCAGGATATATAATGGCCTGTATCTGTCATTGCAATGTCATTCAGGTCAATTCTGAGTCATAAAAATTCTCCCACATTACACCTCTTTTTCCCTCTCCCTGACTTCAGCACCTCCAGTGGTCACTGTCTCCACATCAATGATATAGTAACTTCCATTACTAGAATCATAATAAGTCTATAGTAGAATACCGGTAAGTTTATTCTAATCCATCTTTTATTCCTCAATCCTGAGGATTCTGGGATGGTGATGCTCACTCCATCTCTAATTGAGAGGGGATTTCAATCTCATATGGCTGATGATGGAACTCTTTTTCTTGCAGATGTAGACACGCTCGGTTCCTTGGTTTGATACTTTTTCATCTTCACCTCCTTGCTAGTTGTCCTGGGTGTGTCCAGTGAACTGGAAAGTAGGTGTGGCAACTCCACTGAGGCCCAGGGCCCAGTTGGCATATGGACAGCCCAAAGAATCAATTCACTTGGACATACACTCCAACTCCAGCACAAACTATAGGTTCACATAAAAGGGACAGAAGAGGCATGTGTAATGAAGTTACTTCTGAGACCAACTCTGTCAAACTCAGAAGCACAATCTCCAAAGTAGGGGCCCCTGGCAAGGCAACAAATTATGGAGCTATCTGCCATGACTGTAGGACCCAGGTCTCTCCATAGCTCTCAGGAGCCCCACTGTTTGGGGTAGTATCTATTTGTTTGTCTATGAGATCCTACTGAGATGTGCATAAGCGTTACCTCTCTGATGAGTTCCTGACTCACTTTGAAGGCTCTTAGCCATACAAACTCATTCATCTTTACCTTTCTTCCCTTTTATTCAAGGTCTTTTTCCTCTATCACCAGTCGCTGCTTGGTAGTAATCCCTCAGTGCCAGGGAGGCTCATCCCCAGGAGTCATGTCCCCAATGAGAGGAAGATAATGCATTTATATGCTGAGTTTGGCTTAGAGAAAGGCCACATTTGAGCACCAAGGAGGTCCTCAGGAGATAACTCTTAGGCACCCTACAACACTAGGCTAAGTTGCAAACTCAAGAGCAAAATCAATAGTTAAAATCAAGGGCCCATCAAAGGACCATTCTTGGTCACTAGTCATTATCCCTGTATTGGGGGACTGTTGCTGTTCCATAGAGAATGTGGCAGAGCACACCAGGATGCAGATTCAATAATCTTTTGGTGGTTGTGTGAATCTCTGGCCACTGTGACAATGCCCCATGAACATTCGAACATATTTATATAACTTATATGTATGCACAGGTGAAATTCCTCCCATGTATCCCCCATCACTGGTATGCTACACTATTGATCCTCCCCTACCATAGTTGTAACCCATTTGTGATCCAAAAGTTATTCAAAAATGAAGCCAAGAACACTGCCAAATTCAATTAATGGGAAAATGATATAAAAATGATGTGTTTAAACATAAGAAATAAAATACAAAATAATTTAGAAAAACTAAAAATAAAGTTAAAAAATTGGGATATTAAAAAACTGAAAAGTATTTTTTTAAATTAAAAACTTTTTTTGACATTTTGCCTTTCATCATTGTAATATGCATTGCCCTGTATGTACAGTGGCATTTTCCTCCATTTCTTCCCCAGTGTCTTACTTTCATTTTATTTTGTCTTCAAAGAAGTTTTAGGTAACAGTAAATTTACATACAGATAATAGGGGACTCTCAAGTACTCAACAACCTCCCTCTTTTCCCCCTTCCCTATTAATAATCATTTTACATATGGATTGTACATATGTTACAACTAATGTACAAATATTGAAACATAGCTACTAAACATGGTCAATGGTTTACATTATGGTTTATATTTTAGACCATACTGTTTTATAAATTTTTGATGAAATTTAACATGGCCTGCATCCATCATTGCAAGATCATGCAAAACACTTCCTTTGCCCTCTAAATACCCCCTCTTCCATCTATTCTTTTCCTCTCTCCCTCTCCCCTCAGGGCCCATGTTAACCACCAGGCTTCACTCCATGAAGAAGAAGATTCATAGGTACTTGCTACAACACTGAGGGTTTGATACACTAGTCTGTCCTCTCTTATTATGAACCACCCATGATATCAAGAGACACCCTTCCCTCAGTTTGAAAACATATTGGGCCTCCCCAGCATGGGAGTCCAACTCCTTCCCATGCATTATGTGAGTCTCCCCTCACTGATGCAGCACACTATGACAACATCCTAAACCAGTAGACTTCCATATCATATTGCCAAAAGAGTTTTATGAACACTGTAGTTTCACCCGGACACCCACCAATCTCCAGTGTTCATCTGCTTCGTCCCCCAACCCTCCCCACAGTTCAATGGACCATCAACCTCTCTTCCCCACTCTAAACCCTTGGCAAACTTGCACCACCCAACCCAATAGCATTCCTAAACCCTTGTCATATCCCTTCATTGCCCAACTGCTCACTTTCAAACTAACATAAATTTCACCCATAGGAGCATTGGCTCACAAACTTATTCTCCCTTTCTATTTCCTGTAAAATTATCTTTCAATCTCTAGCTCTCTGAGTTGGCTTGATTTGCATAAGTCATACCAGAGAGGTCATGTAATATTTGCCTTTCAATGCCTGGCTTGTTTCACTCAACATAAGGTCCTCAACATTCATGTGTGTTTTCCTGTGTGTTAGTACTGTGTTCCTTCTTACAGCTGAGTAATATTCCATTGTATATATATATACCACATTTGTTTACCATTCATCTGTTGATGGGCATTTGGGATGATCCCAACTTTTGGCAATAGTGAATAATGCTGCTATGAATATTGGTGTGCATATATTTGTTCATGTCCATGCTTTCAGTTATTCTTGGTATATACCCACCAGTGAAATTGCTGGGTCATATGACAGATCTATAGTTAGTTTTTTGGGAAACTGCCAGACTGCCTTCCACAATGGCTGGACCAGTGCACATTCCCACTAGCAGTGGATGAGGATTCACATTCCTCCACATCCTCTCCCACACTTGTAGTTCTCTGCTTTTTAATGACCACAAGTCTAATGGGTGTAAAATGGTATCTCATTGTAGTTTTGATTTGTATTTCCCTAATAGTTAATGATGTTGAGCATCTTTTCATGTGCTTTTTAGCCATTTGTATTTCTTCTTTGAAGAATTGTCTGTTCAAATCACTTGCCCATTTTTTAAATGGCTTATCTTTTTATTTTTGAGATACAGGATGCATATGTGCTGGACAGATATTAAGGTCCTATCAGATATATGGTTAAAAATATTTTCTCCCATTGTATAGACTGTCTTTTCACTTTCTTGAAAAATTCTTTTTAGGTGCAAAAGATTTTAATTTTGAGGAAATCCCATTTATCTATTTTTTCTTATGCTGCTTGTGCTATGGGTGTGAAATTCATGATGCCATTTTCTATTACAAGGTCCTGTAGATGGTTTCCTATATTATCTTCCAAAGTCTTGATCTTGGCTCTTATATTTAGATATTTGATCCATCTTGAATTGATTTTTGTATAAGGTATGAGATGGTGCTCCTCTCTTACTCCTTTGGATATGCATATCCAGTTCTCCAAACACCACTTGTTGAAGAGGCCATTCTCTCCCAGTTGAGTGTCCTTGTCAAATATCAGATGTCTGTTTATGTGAGGATCTATATCAAATCCCTCAATTTGTTTCCATTCATCAGTATATCTTTCGTTGAGCTGATAGCATGCAATTTTGACCACTTCAGCTTTATAGTATGTTTTAAAGTCAGGTAGTGTGAATCCTCTGATTTCATTTTTCTTTTTCAATGTATCTTTGGCTATTCAGTGCCTCATGTTCTTCCAAGTAAATTTCATAGTGAGTTTTTCCAATTCAGTGAAAAATGCTGTGCTGATTTTTATTGGGGTTGCATTAAAACTGTATATTAGTTTGGGTAGGATGACATGTTAATGATATTTAGTCTTCCTATGCATGAACAGGGAATATTCTTCCATTTATTTAAGTATTTTTTTATTTCCTTTAAGAATTCTGTGTAGCTTTCTGGGTATGTCATTTACATCTTTAGTTAAATTTATTCCTAGGTATTTGATTTTTTAGTTACTAATGTAATGATATATATTTTTTGATATCCTTCTCAGATTGCTCATTATTGGTGTATGGAAATGCTACTGATTTTTGCACTTTGATCTTTTAACCTGTGATTTCACTGAACTCATGTATAAGTTCTAGAAACTTTGCTGTAGATTTCTCAAGACTTTCTATGTATAGGATCATGTTGTCCACAAATAGTGAAATTTTGATTTCTTCCATTCCAATTTGGATGCCTTTTATATCTTTTTCTTGCCTCAGTGCTTGAGCAAGTACTTCTTAAATGATGTTAAATAGGAACGGTGGTAGTGAGCATCCTTATTTTGAACCCAATCTTAAATGGAAAGCTTCTTTGAATTCACCATTGTATATGATGTTAGCTGTGGGTCTTCAGTTTAAACCCTTTCTCATGTTCAAAAAGTCACCTTCTATTCCTATCTTTTGAAATGCTTTTATCAGGACAGGGTGCTGTATTTTGTCAAATGCTTTTTCTGCATCTGTAGAGATGATCTTGCAATTTTTTTTCTGTTGATCCATTTATGTGGTGTAATACCTTGATTGATTTTCTTATGTTGAAATATCCTGGCATACCCAGTATGAAAGGCACGTGATCATGTTGTATAATTCTTTTGATGTGTTGCTGAATAAAATTAGCAAGTATTTTGTTGACAATTTTAGCATATACTTCATTAGAGAGACTGGTCTGTGATTTTCCTTACTTGTGGCATCTTTGTTTGGCTTTGGTAGTAGGGTAATTATGGTATCATAGACTGAGTAAGGTATTGTTCCTTCTACTTCTATTTTTTGGAAGAGTTTATGCAGGATTGGTGTTAGTTCTTTCCAGAATGCTTAGTAGAATTCACCTGTGAAGCCATCTGGTACTGGGCTCTTCTTAGTTGGGAGGTTTTAGATAATTGATTCTATCTCTTTACTTGTGATTGGTCTGTTGAGTTCATCAATTTCTTTGTTGGTTAATGTAGGCTGCTTGTGTGTTTATAGGAATTTGTCCATTTTCCTCAAAATTGTTCTTCTTGTTGCCATATAATTTTTCAAATTATCCTCTTAGGATATTACTTATTTCTATGGGATTGGTGGTGATATACCCTTCCTCATTTCTCATTTTCTGTATTTGCATCTTCTCTCTGTCTCTCTCTCTCTTTTTATTTATTTTTTGTTAGTCTAGCTAAGGGTTTGTCAATTTTATTGATCTATTTGAAAACCAGCCTTTTTTTTTTCTAGTGCTTTCTTATTTTCTATTTCATTTAGTTCTACACTAATCTTACTTATTTCCTTCTTTCTACTTCCTTTGGGTTTAGTTTGTTGTTCCTTTCTAAATTCTCCAGATGTGCAGTTAGGTCTTCAATTTTAGCTTTTTCTTCTTTTTTGATATATGCATTTATGGCTATGAATTTTCCTCTCAATATAGCTATTGCTGCATCCCGGACGTTTTGATATGTTGTGATATCATTTTCATTTGTTTACAGGTAGTTATTGATTTCTTTTGAAATTTTCTCCTTCACCCACTGTTTGTCTAAAAGTGTGTTTTTTAACTTCCATATCTTTTTGCCTAATCTGGTTCTCTGGCCTGATCTGATTTCTGGCTTCATTCCATTGTGGTCAGAGAAATTACTTTTTATAATTTCAATCTACAGGAATTCATTGAGAATTTTTTTCTGTGACCTAGCATGTAGTATATCTTGGACAATAATCCATGTGCCCTAAAGAAGAATGTATATCTCACTGTATTTTGGTGTAGTGTTCTGTATATGTCTATTAGGTCCATATCCTCTAATGTATTATTCAAGGTGCTTCTTTCTTTATTGATTTTCTTTCAAGATGTTCTGTCTAATAGTGATAATGGTGTATTAAAGTCCCCAAATATAATTGTAGAGGCATCTATTTCTCCACTTAGTTTTTCCAGTGTTTGCCTCATGTACTTTGAGGCACCCTGGTTAGATGTATATATGTTTATAATTGTTTTTTTTTTTTCTTGAAATATTACCCCTTTTACTAATATGTAGTGACCATCTTTGTTTCTTCCAATAGTTTTGCATTTAAAGTCTATTTTGTCCAATATTAGTATAGGTACTCATGCCTTTTTTTGGTTATTGCTTGCCAGTAAGATTATTTTCCAGCCATTCACTTTCAACCTCCTTGAATCCTTCAGTCTAAGGTGGGTATCTTGTAGACAGCAAATAAATGGGTCATATTTCCTTGTCCATTCTGCCAATCTGTGTCTCTTGACTAGTGAGTTCAATCCATTAACCTTCCCTGTTATTACTCTCAAGGAATTACATTAGCCATATTTTCTTTGGGTTTATGTATGTCATATGTTGTTTTTATTTTCTTTTTGTCTTTTTAGTTGTTCTTACATACTCCTCCAACTCTCTCTCTCCTGTTTTTTTCCTTTCAATCTGAAGAACTCCCTTTAGTATTTCTTTAATGGCAGGTTTATTTTTGGTATACTCTCTAAATTTCTTTTTTCTGTGAATATTTTGTAAGATCCATCATTTTTGAATGCCAGCTTTGCTGGATAAATTATTCTTGGCTGGCAGTATTTTCTTTTAGTACCTTAACTACGTCATACCACTGCCTTCTCTTTTCCATTGTTTCAGATGAGAAATCAACAGTTATTGTCCTTGATCTTCCTTTTTATGAGATGGTTCTCTTTTCTCTTCCTGCCTTCATTATTTTCTCTTTGTCTTGGGCATTGGAAAGTTTGACAAGTATATGTCTTGGAGGAAGCCTGTACATATGCTGCACTTCCTGCATATGTTCATCCATCTTCCTCAATAGGGTTAGAAAATTTTGAGCCATTATTTCCTCCAACACTCCTTCTGTCCCCTTTCCTTTCTCTTCTCCTTCGGGGATATCTATATGCATAATACATATGTTTGTGCATTTTGTGTTATCATTCAAATCCCTAAGTCCCTGCTGGATTTTTTCTATCTTTTTATCTGTTTGTTCCACTAAATGTTTGATTTCAGATGTGGTGTCTTTCACACCACTATATTTTTCCTCTGCCTGTTCAAATCTTCTGTTATGTGTTTCCAGTGTCTTTTTTATTTCTTTTATTGTGCCAGTCATCATCATCATATCCGTTATCTTTTAAGTATGTTTACAATTTCTTCAATATGTTCTCCCAGTGTCTTCTAAATATCCTTAATCTCTTCCATCACTTCCTTAAGCTGGTCCATGATGCCTGTTTGGAGTTTTGATTAATTGTTCAAAGTTCTGCATCTTCTCCAGATTTTTGTTTTGTTCATTGGAATGTTCCTTGTCTTTCTGTTTCTTGGTATGGTTTGTAAGTTTTTGTTGCTACTAGTCATCTTTTTATCTTAATGGGTTTATTTACAGATTAAGGGCAGAGATAGTGAAAGAGATAAGAAAAGAAAAAAATATAATAATAATACTAGTAGTAAAAGTTAGAAAAGGAATGATATAAGGCCTAGAAAAATGAGTATTTTACTCATGTAAGCAGTGTAGAGTTAAAGGAATAAAAAAGTGGAGTACGTACAATGAAATGGGAAACTCGGTAGAAAAAATAAATAGAATGAATAAAAGGTCAGAGTGATGAGAAGAGAGGGAAAGAGAAAAGAAAGCACAAAAAGAGAAAAAGTTAATAAAAGAAAGGAAATAGAATAGATAAGACAGAAATTAAAACCAAAAAAATTGAGGACTATACAAAGAGAGGTGGAAAGTAAGAACAACAACAGAAAGCAGAAGATATGCAGATAAAGGAAGGAAAAGAGATAGCATTGGTAGATAAGATTGGTATACACAGAAAACAAGAAAGAAGCCAGCAGCACCTAATTTTAAAAAGGCAGGGGATGTGAGGGAGAAAGAGTAAAGAAAAACAGGAAAACAAAAGAACAAACAGAAATGCAAGGAAGCAGTCAAACAAAAACTAAGGAAAAACAGCCTTCCATCTTAGGCCCCTGAGTGGCTTCTCAGGTTGCCAGTGTTCATCAATCCATTACCCTGCCACCTTCCCTCTTCAGGGTTTGAAACAAGTAAATTAAGTTAAATTTTTAAAGAATATAACCCTTTTTAAGGAAAAATAAGAGACACAAGAAAAGCTAATGCAAAAATAATGTCTATGGTTTTCCTGTCCTAAAGTATCAGCTGAATGTTTGATGTCCTGGTGGATCACTACTCTAAGTGGAGTTGGGAATCTAACTAATGACCTTGTATATTCAAGGTGGAAACTCCTCCACTAAGCTAAACTTTCTGGTTGGTCAGATAGCTCTTCAAAAACCAATCCAGTCAATTTCCCTTGGGCAGTTTGTCTCTTTGCCTGTGGATAAATTCCTGCTGATTAGGAGTCTGTCCCTGCCCCCTTTCTATTCTTATTGCTTTTTCTGCCAGAGAAGCAGGACACAATAGCCTTTGGGATGGGATTCCCTCTCAACTCTCCTGGTCAAGTTTAAATCTCTTTTGAAATCCAAATGGGACCCTGGTGACTGAACTCACTGCAGAAAAATTACTCTCAACCCTCTTCCAGACTGCCCCATACTCCCAGAGGACCCTAAATAGGCTCTTGGAAGTTTATTGTGCACTTCCTACTGCCTGCTTCCCTTATGGGCATTGAAATTTTTAGTTTTCAGCACTGGACTAGTCAATTGCCAGCCTCCACCTTCTTCTGGCCAAATTGCTCTATCCCAGGGTGGTTAGGTAAATCAGGCTTCCTCAGCAGATTCACCTCTCCCCTCTTCCTGTTGCCACCTTGAGCCAGCTGGAATGTTCATCAAAGCTTAAAGAGGATCCAGGCAACCAAACCCACAGAAAGGAAACATCCCTCCACCCTTTGCCAGAGCCCTCCTACTCTTGGAGAATGCTCCTTCTGGCTGGGTGGCCCATCAAGCCCAGGACTCAGGGCTCACAGCAAGTTTGCCTTGAGA
>JAQZBX010080251.1:0-13875 GCA_029593785.1 Cabassous unicinctus
TTGGGCTAATTGTAATACAAGGACATTTATGAACTGTAGTCACCAGTGACTCATTGCATAGATGGTGGATACATCTACAATCAGCCGGGGAGATTGTCCCCGGCAATGAGTGCCGTCATCCAATCAGCTGAAGGCCTTCAAAAGGGAAGTGATTTAAGCCTCCAAGGAGAGAATTTCTCTCTCTACTTCAGACAGCCAACGTCTCCTGGGAGCTCATCAAGGGCCTTCATTGGAGCCCCAGGTTTGCAGCCTGCTCTGCAGAACTCATGCATCCCCACAGTTGCATGAGACCATTTTATAAAATCTCATACTCTTTACAGATATCTCCTGCTGGTCCTGTTTCCCTAGAGAACCCTGACTAATGCAGGACCTGACAGCAGTTCCCTCCTGGGCTGGGAGGACTCAGCCCTGGGATGCAGGCTCCATGATACTCAGCAGGTCAGGGAGAAAGCAAGGAGGTGCTGGCCGGCAAGTCTAGGTGGCCCGCGTTGCTGCTGAGGTACTTGTATCATTCTCGCCCCACCTCCACGCGCCAGCAGAAGGAGACGATGGCTTGAAGACCAGCGTGTCGAGCTCGGGCTGAGCTTCGAAACGTGGGAAGGAGTTACCAACATGAAGAGCACATGTTGGGGGAAATTGAGAGAGAGAGAGATTGGTCCTTCCCAGCACTAGCGATTTAGAAACAGAGATCGTGCGCCAGCCACGCAGCCCCGATTCCAGGAATGATAGCAGGAAAGGAACGAAGGTCCTTACAGAAAACTCCTCATTGAGCCCATCTGAGTCAAGGTTGAAAAAATAAAGATGCAAAATCACCTCTGAAACCAGAGGAAGATAAATACAGAGAAGAGATGAATGCTTTAAGGAAACGCTGAAAGGTTGAAAAACAATAATTACTAATTTAAAAATGAATAACCAAGCTAAAGATACTGCCATATTTTCCTAAACTGTCATAGAAGAGGCACTAATGTGTTCTTTTAAAGAATGCCTCTCAGATGACACTAAAATTCAATTTGTATTCCAGTGATTAAACCAAAGTGATTTATTAGATTTTTATGAGGGCATTTCCCTCTGTATTAAACACAGACTGCATCAAAAGTGCCCGTTTGCTGCCATTCTTACAATATTGATTTTATTTTACTATCTTATTTTGTGATTTATTACTCTGTTTTTCTTGAGACTCTAGTCTTAATATCATTGGACCTATTAGTAAAGCAAGATGCAGCATTTCCCTTTGGGGTATTAAAACCGATACCCCTTCCCGTGGTGGAGGCCGCGCCCCTCCTGCCCGACACGGGCCGCGCCCGGGGAGAAGGGGGTGGTCCTAGGCCTGGGCAAGAAGCCCGTGGCAGGAGAGGAGAGGGTCACACTCCCGGGCCCTGTCCTGGAGGGAAGGAGATGGGTTCAAGATGGAATTAGACACAATCCTGCAAATGTTACCCAAATGGCCAAGAGGACGGCTGAGAGGGCGATCGCCCCCTCCTCAGCTCATTGGTCACCCTCAGGCCTCGATTTCCAGGAAGTCAGGCTCAGGTACAACCGAGGCAGAGGGAAGGGAAGGAGAGAGAGACGGGGAGAGAGAAATTCTACTCATTTGAAGAAGTCTGTGGTTTCAGCAAGCCACAGCGTTACCCACAGGCACATGCAGATCACCCAGCAATTGGGCCACCCTCAGGCCAGCAGCCCCCAAGCTGGGACAGTGGCTGGGACACGTCACCTTGAGGCCCAGGTGAGCCGGCCGGGACCCTGTAGGAGCTGGCAGAGCTGCTGTGGAGGCCCGAGCACGGGCCCCTAGGCCCGCTCAGCCAGGAACTCTGCACGAAAACCATGGCATGGCGCCTGGCCTCCAGGGCCTGTGCCTCTGCCCCAGGGCCTCTCTCCCGGGTTCTGTCCTGGCCACCTGAGCATCCCCAGGAGCCTCAGAGAAGTGCCCCTGGCCCTGCAGGCCTGCTCGCCCCTCCGGAACAGGTGGGCAATGCCCTGAGTTTGCACCCAGACAGGCCTGAGCCCGATCTCCTGCCAACGACCTACCAGAGGTGGCCGCACTCTCGCCACCATCCTCCTTCCAGAAGCTCTGGTGCAGCCACCTCCCTGGGAAGCCTCCCACTGGCCCCCCGTGTTGCAGCCATCCCAGGGCCATGCTCCCCCCAGCTGCCTTCGTGGGTCTTTGGAAAGGACCGGAGTGTCCGTGGTCACTTTGGTAGAGTTACCATCTTATTTTTGTGAAAATGACACACCTTCATGGAAAAAAATGTTTTCAATACAGAAAGCAAAATATCGCCTGATATCTCATCATCCTGAAAAAGCTCACCTTTCCATGAGAGAAAACTCCCACTAGACAGCAAAGTTGGGTGGGCTGGAGGTAGAGGAGGGTAAAAAGCAAGGGAATGGACAAACTCATTCTATGCATGTTTCTCAAATGAGGCAAAGTCATTTTAATTCAAGTTGACATGAGAAAACTGAAGTGAAACAAGGGGAATTGCCCATCTTTAGATCTTTACCACAAGACACGCTAGTTACCGTGGACTTTTGAAGAAAAAAGTACAGGAAGCAGCGAGAGATTTGAGGAGGACACAGGCATCACGTCACGTTTGAGGGCGTCCTCTGTTGTGTGAGCGGCCCATGGCCTCATGGCTGGCTTTTCTTCCCCTCAGAGCTTTGTAGTGGCATTTCCGTGCGCGTGTGCAGGCATGCTCGCGTGTGTGTAAGTGTGTGTGCATGTGTGGGCTCCATTCTAGCCTTTCTCTGTTGACTCCACGTGCCATGAAGTAGTAGGAAATCGGCACATGTACCCTTCCTGCCACCGTTTCCTCGGGGTTTCAGTTAGCTGCTAACCTCTGTTTATGTCACTTTATTAAGTCTGTAGTTGCCAGGTTGTTTAATGTCCCTTCTACAGACCAGCATGCATTCAGCAATGCACAAAACCGACATCAATGGCATTTCACCTCATCTTCATTTCTCAGCTTTTTGGTTTGTTTTTATCCAACATGCAATTGGATGGATTATGCAATCAGATGTTTTTCCGGAAAAGCTTGTGATTTCCTGGACTTTTGTTCATGTGGGGTTTTATCCACCTTGCACACACAGAATATTGCTTATCTAGTCCCATTCCCCTTCGGAAGAAACATGCCTGGCTTTGAAATCGTTGAGCCACACTTCCCTCGGACCCTGTCCTCTGTCTGCCCCGCCCCCTGATGATGCTGCCCAAAAGGACAGTAGGAGTGGCGAGACCTCCCCACGAGCTCCCTGCCTCCTTCCTCACGGAGGCTGTGGGGCGCCCGCCCTGCCCCGCGTACGCAGGAGGCCCGAGCGAGGCGACAAGCCCCACGGCGGCGTCCACCCTGCGGCGGGTACCGGCGACACTCACCTGTCCTCTCCTTGGCTCCAGCCATCACCTCCTGCTGGTGGGATTCCATCGTCGTTCTTGTAAGAAAGACCAGGAGGCAATTCGTGTTTGAGAATGTCGGCTGCCACTGTTATGATGGATGAACTGCTAGTTGTCCTTCGCGCAGAACTTTGCAGGCGTGCCTCCCCTGCTCTGTGGCCTGGGATGAGAATGAGCCTCTCGTTGGAATTTACTTGCTTTTCCTCCTGGAGAACCTGAGGGCTCCTCTCCTCCGTCCTTGACTGGGATGGCTTCACCAGAACGCGTCCTGCCCTCAGGCATTCTGCACCTACAGTAACATGGCGCCATTTCTGATCAATGCTTCGCTTTAGGAGGAAAGTTTTCTTCTGTTATGTCTTTGAAGACATTTTCTGTTCCATTAGCTTATTGCTTGAATTATTTTAGAGTTACATCATCTGGCCTCAGAACTATGACCATTTCTCTCATTTCTTGAATCCCCTTATTGTCTTTTTGTGCTTTTTCACTCTGCCTAGGCCTCAACAACTGCCTCTGTGTCTATAATTTAATTTCACGTGAATCACTTCTTTTCCTTGTTGTTTTCATCAAGTTTCTAGTTTGGGAGTTGTGGCACTTCTTACCTCACCCTGGTACCTGAACTCTGAAATTTCTATTATCTTCTTGTGTTTTAATGCCTTATCTTGGACACTTGTTTTATGGAAACTGTGTCCTGATTATGCCTTTGACAAATCCACATGAATTTTCTTTTACAGGTTATATGTTTTTCTACTCTGTTTTATTTTGACATTAATTCTTTCTCTCTTTTCTTATGTCTTCCATTTCTTTCTCTTGGTCCTTCTTCTTTGCCACAATAGGTTTGCTCGGTTGCCAGACCAGGTCTTTTTCAACTTGAGCTTGCGTAAAAGGGCAGGGCTCTCCAGACAGCCCCGTCCTCAGCTTATCTGAAACGTGTGTTTTTCCCTCTAGGCTCTAGTTGGACGTCTGGATGCCTGTGAGTTTGTTACTGTGCTGTTGGTTTTGTCCAACCTCTGTAGCCTAAAGTCAGAAGGAGATTGAGCCACAGTTGGGTGAGGGCCGTTCTGTGGGCCAGGATTCTAGCTTCCTTCTGGGGATTTCCAAACCACATGCCCAGACCTCACTTCTCCACTTAATGGTGTTTATTGCCCGTCTTTGAGTGGATAGCTCCGCCCTTCAGTGTGAAGCCTTAGAAAATGGTGAACCCTAGTGTCCCTTCTGCCTCTCCGGGGACCCTACAGTGGTGGGACAGGATTTTTACTCTCCAAAACTCTTTTTCGTGACTCCTCCTCAGGTGGCCTCTTCACTTCTCGGGCACTTCTCTCCAACTCTGGGAATGTCATCACTGACCCTCCTTTCTTCCCTAGAACCCCTTCTGCCAGACGGGGGCAGGGGCAGAAGTGTCTGGTGACAAACCTAAACCTTTTCCTTTCCTGTGCCAGTGAACCCTTTTCCTTGTGTGGTTGATAGATTTTTTATATAATTTCCTGTCACTCAACCCTTCCTTGTTTGGCTTTTCTTCACCCTATGATTTCCCAGTTCTATCATATCCATGACTGAATCCCTTGGGAAACTGAATGCGGCGAAAGAAACAAATCTTCCACTGGCCCAGAAAGGCTTGGCCTTTCTCCCTCCAGCCTCACACACTCTCATCTGCTCCGACTATGGTCCTTTCTAAAGCACAAATGCCCCTGCTGCCTTCCCACCCCCACCCCCACCCCCACCCCTGAAATGTTCTACTGCTTCCCGCTGCCTTCAGGTGAAAACTCAAGCTCTTCAGACAGACGTGCTGCTTCTTCCACCCTCACCTAAGAATTAAGTTTCTCTAATAGGCCGAGGCTATTATGCCAATGCATTTAAGCATTTCCCATTTTCCCGGCCAGGGACTGATTTCACCCCATGATACAATGCAGAGTAACATGCTGGGAAGGCTGTGTGGAGGGGCAGAGAGACTTGGGTGGGATTCTGCCTCCAACAATTGCCAGCTGTTTGATCCTGGTCAATTTACTCATCTTTCAAGCACCTTCCTGGCAGAACTCCTGAGAGGATTAAATAAGATAATAGGTTTTAAACACCTGGCATGGTGTAGGTGATAAGTGGGAGCTAATTCCTTTTTTTCTTCCCACCTCCAAACCCAGTCACGCTCCCAGCCTAGGAAAGCATCTTGCCTTTTCAAAGGCAAGACCAAATGTTTTCTGCATGTACAGAGTTTTCATCATCCCTGCTCCACCCACTCCTCTTGTTTTCAGAGCTTTGTCACACACACCCCCACCTAGTTTATTTGTCTGCTCTCACATTAGACAATACTCCCCGTTTTCCACCCCAAGCACAATGCCTGATGTGATGTGGGCTTCAGGAGACAAAGACGACGCAAGAGCCGTCATTTCATCTCCTGTCTCCCAGCCTCCCTCGCACGTGGGCGACAGCACCCAACCATCCTGACTGGCAGGGGTTATAACCCCATTTCTATCGAGCAAACAGAGGCTCAGAAAGACTGAATAATGCACAAAAATGTGCCAAGATGGTAAGAGGCAGGGTCACGAGGACCACGCATCCCTGACCACAATTATGCTACTGGATGGCTGGGCTTCTCGACAGGGCCTCAGAAATACGGCAACTATTGGGTTGCAGGAGGCTTCTGCAGCACTTGTCATGGTAGACCCTGGGGACATGAACTTTTGGGGGAGATGTGCCAGGATGAGTCAGTGCAGGCGGCCGACTCAAAGAGGACCTGGTGGGGAGGGGCGTGGGCTTTGGAGATGACTGATCAGATTTTGGGCTCTGACATTTACTGGTTGGCCTACTTCTCAACTTTACTAAGCCTTGCTGTGTTCTTATGTAACCCGAGGTTAATAATACAACCTTCCAAATAAGTTTATTGGGAGTATTAATTGAGGAATCTATGGTGCACAGTCCTCAATTAATAACTGTAGCATGAATGAATGGATCAGTGATGGTTGGATGGATGGTGGGATGGAAAGTAGATGGATGGATAGATGTATAAGTGAATGGATGGAGGGATGATATGTGTCTGGATAAGTGAATGCATAGATGGATGGATGAATTGATGAATAGATGAACGAATGGATGGTGGATGGATAGTTGTATGGTTGGATGGATAGATGATCAATAGATGGATAGATGAATGTGTGGATGGATGGATAGTTAGATGGTTAGATGGAGGTTTGGATGGTTGGATAGATGGATAGACAAATGTGTAGAGGGATGGCTATTTTGGATGGTTGGATGGAGGTTAGTTGGATGGTTGAATGGGTAGATGAGTACATGAATGTGTGGATGGATGGATAGTTGGATGGTTGGATAGAGGTTGGTTGGATGGTTGGATAGATGGATAGACGAATATGTAGATGGATGGGTGGATGAGTTGATGCCTGCTAGGGGCAGAGTCCCAGTGAGAAGCAATGAGGAGCAATGATGTGTAAAAACTGAACAAATTCCCTTCCTCATGGAGTTTACAATGTAGTGGGGTCAACAAACATTATTCAAATAATCACATGAACAAATATAAAAGTGTGACTATGATGTGAACTGTAAAGGAGATACACAATTTTATAAAGGTCCATTCCAGGAGACTTGAACTCATCTTTTAGACCAGAAAAGGTTTCCATGACAAGATGACCTAAGTTAAATCCTGCAGGATGTGTAGATGAAGAGAGGAGGTGAAAGCATTTCTGGCTCAGGGTGCACATCGCCAGAGTTCCCAAGTAGGAAGAAGGTCCAATTTTGATGGAGAAAAGATCCAAAGATCTCTGGATCCAGAGCAAGATGCTAGTTGAGGATGACTCCTGGGTTTCTGAGAGATGGTTAGGACACAGAATCAGCCACACCTGGTGCTTGCTCATCTATGGAAAGAGTAAGGGATTGGAGATGTCAAGCATGCCTATTGGGCTTCTAGATCTCTACAGGACAATTGGAGTGCATTTCTCCGAGAGGGGAAGATCAGATGCTTGGTTCAGACACGTTGAATTGGGTGCCATGGACATCCATGAGATGTCAAGGAGGTGGATAGGTGGTGTGGAGTTTGTAACCAGACAAGTAGAAACTGGAGGAAGCAATGTGGAGACATCTACACATGGTTCATACACAAAGCTGCAGGCATCAATGACCTCACCCAGAGAAAGGGTGTGGGGTGAGCCGTGAAGAAAGGGGGTCTCAGACTGAGCCCGAGGGAGCGCTGCCTCTCCGTGGTGAGGCTGATGAGTACAATCCTGCACAGGAGAGGAGGCACAGCAAGGGAGGAAGAGGAGAGCCAAATGCGGCCACTGGAGAAACAGCCAAAAGCAAGGAAGCGGAAGCAGGAGGCGAGTGAGGACTGTGAAATCCAGCTGTGTGAGTGAGGAGTTCTTGAGGGCAAGAAGTTGAAAGGGAAGGAGGCAGTGGTGTGGACTGTGTCCTCCGTCCTTGCTAGTGACACACACAGACACACTCACACATACTCAACCCGAAGCCACTTCCAGGAGATGTGTGCTGGAGACAACTTGCTGCCCACTGGGCTGCACATACTGTCCACCTGCTGGGAACGGAGATCTGTCCTTTGTTCATCTTGTCCCTTGTTTGGTGGTCACTGACCCTGCTGTCTTGGCACCCAATACATCAGACTCAATATCATTGAGAGTTTGGGATTGAATGAATGGCAAGCCCTGCTCACAAGTCCCCTGCCCAGTTTTACTCAGTTGGCTCTAAGCCGGGGCTAAGGACCAGTGGCGTTCCCATTCCTCGTGTGCACAAACACACTTGTGCACACATTGTGTTCTTCAGCCTATTTGTTCACTTTAAAAATATATTGCAACTCCTATCAAATTGAGCTATTGCCCAAAATCCTCCAAGTTAACTGTTACAAAAATAATTATTACAATCTCCATACATCAAGAACTTACAACTATTACGCTAACCGTGATAGAATGGTTGTTACACTGAGATGGATGGGTCCTAATGGCTCACGCCTTCATTATGTCATGGCCATAATTAACAGCTAATTCCCCTTCACACACTCCAGGGCCTGGAGGCCGTCCCTCCAGCCTGTGTCCACTGGATGGACGCTGACTCGCGGCCCAGCACTCGGAGCCTGTCCCACTGCCCTGCACCCCTGCCGCCTCCCTGCCCCTTGCCACGGCCAGCACCTGGGCTGCTGGACACCCGCCTTTCCCCTCCAGGCCTGTTTCCTACCGCAGCCAGCAAGCGCCCTGCGCACCTGTTCCCACCAGGCACAGCATCCAGGGCTGGGTCTAGTTCTCAGGAGCGACTGGTCTCTCTGTGCTCAACGGGAGGGACGTTTCCTGCCCTTCCTTCTGAGAGCTGAGTGGAGTGGACCCCCTCTCAACAGAGCAGCAGCTAAGGGAGTTGCTGTGCAGTCAGGAGGGGTCTTCCTTGTGAAATGCACGCACCCCCTCTGTCAGACCTTGAGCTCCCGCACCCTTTGTCTCTGCATCTCCAGCTTACAGCATAAACCCAAGCACCGGACAGGACACCCAGGTGCTTGAAGGGGCTGCTGGCTGAAAGGATGAGAAAGTCGTGCACGAGTGAATGACTGGCTGCAGACCCAGGCCTGCGGTGCCCGTCGGCCTCCCTCCCTCCTCTGCTGCGCATCGCCGAGTTCTTCTGGTGACAGCCCGTCGCGTGTTGTGGAACCTGTCCCCGTCCCTCCAGGTCAAGCAAGCCCCACCCCGCCTTCTCCAGGCCCTTGCCAGGCCACTGGCCCCTCGACACAGCCCGACAGCGGGAAGGTCTGGAATGTTCCTGTCGGCACCAGCCACGAAAGTTGGAGGGGCAGCACATAAAGTGGAAGTTCTGGCCTCATGGTGAGATGTGCGCAGAGGCTCGTGCCAGGTCTCTCTCTTGGTCCCTGTGGTCCAATCTCCAGTCTCCTTCATGCCCTCCAACCCAAAGTGGGCCCCCCCAGACCCCAGCTTCCAGGCCTCATGTCACTGCGCTATCGGCTTCATGGCGGTGATCGCCATTTGGAACCACCACATTGATTTGTTTACTTATGTACTTGTTATGATTCCTCAGCAGAATAAAGGGACACAAGGGCAGGGGGCTGCTCTGCCTTCACACCCCAGCATATAAAAGAAAAAGCCTGGCACAGACCTGGCACACAGAAAACAGACAGCAAAGGAATGAGTGAGTGAAGGAGCGAGTTTGTGCCTGAGTGAATGAATGGATTAAGGAATGAGCAAGTGAATGAACGAGTGAGTGAGTGAACAAATGGGTGAGTCTGTGCATGAGTGAATGAATGAATGAGTGAGTGCATGAGTGAATGAATGAATGAGTAAGTGAGTGAGTGAACAAATGGGTGAGTCTGTGCATAGTGAATGAACGAGTGAGTGAGTGAGTGCATGCGTGGATGAATTAATGAATGAGTGAGTGCATGCATGGATGAATTAGTGAATGAGGGAGGGAGTGAACAAATGGGTGCGTCTGTGCATAGTGAACGAACGAGCGAGTGCCCGACTCTCCCTGCGCAGGGCCAGCGGGCGCCCTTCCCCTGGGAAGCCCCCTCAGGGATGGGCCTGGGCCTGGGCAGCTGCTGGCACCCGCTCCTCCTGCGCTCTGCCCTCCCCGTCACCTAATGTGCTGGTCCTTGGTTCTCGGGTCGCGCAGGACGAGAGGCGGCAGGCTGGCACGCGCACTCAGGGTGGCTCTTGGCCCCACAGCCCCGCCTCTGCCAGAGCTGCTCTTGGTGGCCAGACAGGGGACGGTGTGGGGAGGGGCCTCGATGAAAGGCGAAGAAAACGCCGGAACGCTCTCCGTAGGGCCTCCTGCTCCTTGGATGATTCTTACTTCGGCTCCTCTCAACTCCCTCCCGCAGCCGCTCTTGTTGCCTTGTCTGCCGAGGTTGCCATGGCAGCAGCCAACTCTGCCTACACCCCCCGCCCCCGCCCGCCAAAGGCAGGACTCACCATGCCGCCCCTCTTGGGAGGGGGACCCAGCTCCACTCCGTCTAGGCAAAAGGGGCTCCCGGGCTCTCGTGAGCCGCGCGGAGAAGTCCAAGGTGGAGCTTGGGCTCCTCGCCCCCACCCCTCCTTCCCTGCACCCCCTCTAGTTTCTGCATCTTCTCTGCCCTGGGCTCCACCTTCCACTGTAGCCCGGCCTTCTCCAGGGGCCAGAGGCCCACAGGGCATGCCCTCTGGCTCCACAGCGGGAGCCACAAACATCCTGGAGGCAGAGATTGGCCGCGGGGGGTACCTGGGGGCAGTGTGTTGGGGAGGGTGCTGAGCCAGGCAGGACCCCTGAGGAACAGAGGCAGCTGCCCAAATCAGTTCCTACCACATGCTGTGGCACATTTTTCATCCGACTCCAGGAGCTGGCCCGGGGTCCCCTGAGCACACAGTGCCTTCTGCTGGGACCACTGTCCATCGCCAGCAGAGCCAGCCTCGGGGTGTCCTTTCCTGGCCATGCCCCGGGACGGCGCGGTGGTCCCTTCTGTGGCCACACAGTGCGGAATGGGAGCCGGACGTTTGGTGAGAGCCGACGTCCACCGATTTGCAGCCACGCTGTCGTCTCCACACGGCAGCAAGGGAACTCTGGCTACAGGAAGCCTTCTTGAGATTAAATCACCGAATCTCCTTGTGTTTAAGAGGCATGTTGTCTGAGACTGCCAAAGGCTGCAGATGAAAGTACCAGAAATGAGTTGGCTTTTATAAAGGTGATTTATTTGGGGTAAAAGCTTACAGTTCCGAGGCTGTGAAATGTCCAAATCCAGGCAGCATTAGAGGTGTTTTCTCACCAAAGTCAACTGCTGATGACCCTGGCATCCTGCCACATGGCTGGCAAGGCAAGATGGCTGCGATCTCTGCGCGGTTCCTGCCTTCCCCTCCCGGCTCGCCGGCTCGTGGAGCTCAGCTGTGGGTGACCAGGCACAGGGCTTCTCTCCTTCAGGGCCTCCTCTCTCAGTCTCTCGGGGCTTCTCTGCCTTTCTGTAGCCAAAGGCGAATGTGGAGTCCTCTCTCTCACATGGTATGTGAAAATGGCGGAGCTCCCTTTTCCCGTCTCTCTCTCTGTGTCTTTGCTAATATCAGACCCAGCAAGAGGGCGGAGACTTAACCTGAGTCACGCCTCACTTATGTACTCCAATCAAAAGGGACACACCCATGGGAATGGATTCCTTCAAAAACGTAATCTTTCTCTTTTGGGGATTCTAAAAGAATTGCAAACTGGCACACATGTGGTTGAGATAACTGCTTTCAGAGAACTCATAAAAAGCAGCTACGGACCCATGAGCTGGGCCCTGCCTTGGCACGGGAGTTGGGAGATGAGGCATGTGCTTTCAAATAAAAGCATCCACCAACCCGACCCCAGCTGGCAGCGCGGCCCCGCCCTGCCCAGGCTCGGTCTGACCGTCCCTTGCCCTCCTGGCACTGCTCAGATCCACCACACGGAATACGTCCCCGACTCTGCACTGAGCACGGATTCCACCCACCAGGTGCACGTCCCTCGAGGGCAGACCCCTCGGGCGCGTTGTCTCTGGGCTGCGCACGACCAGCCCCTAGGTGGGCCCCCTGCTTCTCCGCCACTGACCTCGGCCTCCTCCCAAAGCTGGTCTCAGGAGCTGAGGGGAGAAGGAGGCTGGGCGGGGGGCTGGGGGGCTCCGGAGGCAGAGGAGGGCGCGCCCCCAGGCGTGAAGCCCTTCCTGCACTCCATGGCGAGCGCTTTGTCTCACCCCTCGAAGGCGCTGTCCTCTCTGCTTCCCAGATGGCGAAGGCACCTGCCTGCTCTGGGCTGCCCCTGTCTTCGGTTTCCTGCCGGCCTGTCCCTGCATGCGAGGAGGGGCAGGGGCAGGCCTGGGGCTGTAAGTGGTTGGGGGCTTCCGGTTTCATTCGAGGGGCCTTTGAGCATCTCAAGCAAAAGAGTCTGATGAAGCTTCCAGAGGAACCTGATCCTCCAGCCGATGGTGGGGGCTCTGGGTTCATTTCCCCCCGGCATCCCCAGGCACAGATAACAATGGACGGGCAGTGCTGTCTTCTCCAGAAAAGAACACAAAGACATATTGACCCAAGAGGCTCCTATTGATTCCGGGGGAAGCAAGGTCAGCCTGCGCCTCCTGGGCCTCCAGCTGGCCCCCTCCCAGTGCCGGGGAGTCAATATTTGCTCTTTTCAGCCTGTCACTCCAGGCCTGGGCACAACTGCGCCTTCTCAAGGTTAATCCAGCCAATGACTCCAGGTGCCCTAGAGGACAAACCAGAGCCAGCCAGCCAGAGCCGCCAGTGCGCAGGAATGCGCAGGAGGACCAAGCGGCTCACCCAGCAAGAGGGCGCCAGGAAGGCACCCCAAAAAGGCAGCACGCGGTACACGCCCTGGCACTGGGGGACCGCGAGGCCCTGCTCTGGCCAACACTGGCCAACTGACAGTTAAACTGCTCCAGTTCTGGGGTCTCCGTGGTTTCCTGTGGCTGCCGCAGCCCCCTTAGCTTCCACCTGCATGGCCCAGTGAGCAGGTTCTGGCGGGGAACAGAAGGAGCAGAGAAAGCATCCGCACCGCCA
The DNA here is from genome assembly GCA_029593785.1 of Cabassous unicinctus. Taxonomy (NCBI): domain Eukaryota; kingdom Metazoa; phylum Chordata; class Mammalia; order Cingulata; family Chlamyphoridae; genus Cabassous; species Cabassous unicinctus. The sequence goes on from JAQZBX010080251.1 coordinate 12,877, forward strand.
GGAGCTTCCTTCCATTTTCCTTAGCCCAAAGCCTTGCCCGCCCTGTCAAGCCCGCACTGAGCTGGAGGCATTTGGGTCACCCTCACGTCCCGCCTTCCGTGGTCCAGCTCTTGGTGGCCAGCGAGATGCGGGTGGCTGGAAGCTGGATTGATTCTTCTGTGTGAGGTCTGGCCTCTCTGGCTGTTTGAAAAGCTCTCTGCACCTCCAGCCTCCGGCATGGCCGCTGGGCCCTGCTGGTCTTCACCTCTGACACCTGCGGTCCTGAGAGCGGCTCTGTCCGTCCCCAGGGCTCCCTCTGCCCAGCGACCCCCAGAGCCCCCCACCAAGCACTGAGTGTCCCTGTGCTGGTCTGTCACCTCCCCTGGCCTTGTGCCGGGGACAGACACAGAGAACAAAGAGCATCTGAGAAAGGGATGAGCAGCTGGTCTCAGGATTACGTTCCATCCCCAACATGGAGCTAGGGGCCTGTGAGCACGGGGAGAGTTCTAGAATGACAGCCTCCACGGGAGTTCCCACAGCAGGGGCATAACCGGCCGAGATCTCCAGGCTGAGGGACTGCAGCTCGGGGATGCCCATGGCACACAGCGGCCTTCCAACGGATCAGCTGGACGCCGTGGGGCACGCCTTGAGCCGGGGTCTCTCCATAGGGTGGTCCTGCACATGTGACGACACGTGTTCTCATCCTTGGAGTGGCACCATGGCCGTGCTCTGCCGAGGGCTGGACACCCCCTGGCCGCCTGGCCCGAGGGAGCTCACCCACCTCGAGACTGCGCTGCTGGGGTTGGGGGCACAGTGCCCGCAGGAGGGACAGAGCTGTGAAGAGCCCAGCACTGGACATGGGGCCTGCGGGCTCGCGCAGGCCTGGGTCCCAGCCGGTCACCCGACCTCAGTGACCCTCAAGTCCCCCGTCCACAGGAGTCACCTCTTTGGATTGTCTGAGGATTGAATGAAAGAAGCAGGGAAGGCACACACGTAGGCCTCGGAGCCACGCTCTCCTCT
>JAQZBX010080252.1:0-13852 GCA_029593785.1 Cabassous unicinctus
CTGAGCAAGGACAGAAACCCAACATCCAACACCCTTTCTTCTGGGACTTTACATGGTGGTGGAGGTGGCAGGGGGAGTGTAGCAGAATCCAGGGCTTGCCCAGTGGTCCAGGAGAGGTCCAGGGCTTTAAGGGGGTGCCACCTAGTGGCAGCATACCCAAATTACCGAGCAAACAAGCCCTCAGATTAAATGGTGTCTGGACCAGGAAAAGTCAACTACCCAGTCCTAGGAAGGGCTGAAGAGCTAGTCTTTTTCTGAAAGACTGAAGGACCAGTGTCTATGGGACCCCACTAGGCTTAGGGCTTGAGGGAGCAAGAAGCACGGCCGGTACAGCCCTAAAGAGTCTGATTGGCCCCATATATGGCATGCTGCTGAAATGACCACCATTCTATTCCCTGCTGCAGGAGTTCTTAGAAACTGTGACCCTGGAGGGCTGCAGGTTGACCTGGCAAACCAGGGGGAGAGGGTGGGGCCAACTGCTTGCCCCACCCACCCTGGCCCCCTTTGACTGGATCCCATGTGGAGGGCTGCCCACTACCCCTATCCGAGGAGAGCCTGGTGTGGGGCAGGGTTCCTTGGTTAGGATAGGAACTGTTAGAATGGTCTAAACATGCCAAGAGATAGTGTGCTCTGGTGACTCCCCTTCCCGCCAGCACGTTCCTGGTCTGGATTGCCTGGGGCGGGTGGGGGCCCTGAGGACATCAGATCCAGCAGCCCTGGAAGGAGGAGCAGGGCAACAGTGAGGCCCTGGGAAGCTGCGTGTTCCGCCCAGGCTGCCAGGAAGTTGGTTGTGAGTCTGTCGCCTCTCTAGTCCTGTCCTCTGGAATCTCCCCTTCACCCCAGCTCAGTAATGCTATTAATAACAATAACAGGACAATGCACACCTGAGTTCCAGGCTCCCTTCTAACCTTTCACATATTCAGAGCCACTGATCCCTCACCATTGCCCAAAGAGGTAGGTGCTGTGATAAATTTCCGTTTTGCAGATGGAGAAATGAAAGCTCAGAGAGGTTATGGAATTTGCCCAAGGTTTTATAGAGTCGGTAAGTGTCAGAGTCGGGTTTTGAACTCCGGCGGTCTAACTCCAGATTCAGCCCCTTAAACCTGGTGTAGCTGGGGAGTGGGGTGCGGGCAACCAGGGGGTAGTGGTTCCCCTAATTTCACTTTCAAACGGTGGCTTCATTTCAACAAATTGTTAAAGGTCGGATGTTGGCAGGAGGGTTGCCATGACGATGAAAAGATGCCAGCGGGGAGCAGCAAGTTGGAATGGGTGTCCATGCCCCTCGTAGCTCCATCCCTGGCCCCCAGGGGCTCTCAGGCACGGCATTTCTGTGTGCTTGCTGCCCTGATATCCACCCAGCCTGAGCTGCGTCTGCTGCCCCTGCCTAGGGCTGTCCCTTGATGGGCAGTCCCATTGGCCAGCTGGACACTGGTCCCTCCTTCATCCCTTTAGCCCAACAGGCTTCAAACTTGGTTTGCCCACTTCAGACCATGCTGTTTCCCCAAGTGGCTTTGCCTGGATGCCTGTGTTCGCTTGCCCTGTTCCTCCACCTTGCCAAGTCTCATTCTTAGGGCACCTCCAGGCTCGCCCATCTCCCTGCCATAGGGTCTTCCCCTCGGGGGCTTCAGGGGCTCCCCAAGGTCTGTAGAATACCCTAGCTCTTCCATTCAGAGCCACTTGTGGTCAGGGACCAACCAGTCATGCCCTCCTCTAGGTTTCCTCCAAATAGGCCTTTGGACCACCCCAGCTCACCCCCTCCTCCCCCACGTCTACACCAGGGTCAGTGCTGTTCCCCCACCCAGAAATTCCCCCTGCTCTGCCCTCTACTTCAACTCACCGACCCTGCCCATGCCTGACACCCATTCCAAAGGCGGAGCGCTTCCAAGGTCTGGTTGAGTTGTCCAGTGAAGAATTTCAACTAGTCCCTTCTGTTTCAGCCCCACGCTGCACCCACCTTCAGAGGCACCCAATGTCTCCAATTTATCAGCTCTTCTGGTGGGTTCTGGCTTGCTTCTTCCACTTTCTGTTCCTCAGAAAGGTTTTCACTTTCTCCACAGGGCTAAAGAAAATTTCCCTTTCCCCTCTGCATTCTGGCTTCCAACACTTTGTTGATGCCTCCTCTACCATTACTCTTTGTCCTTGAAGGTTTTTGCCTTTTGCAGTTTCTTTACTGTCATGTGAGGGGGGTCTCAGGAGTGTGGAGAGATAAACGTGCATGCTCAAGCCACGTTTGACTGGAAGTCCTTGTTAGCTTGGTTTTGGCTTTAAACTCCCACAATTTGTCAAAGCAGGTGCACCTTGGTACAAAGGGCTCAGGGTTCTGCTCAGTTAGGGGCACCCAGCAGGAGCAAGGATTAGCTACCCAATTAGGGCCTGTTTGTGGCCCTGTTGTGCAGGACACTTGCTTGTTTGAGGAAGGCCCAGAGATGGCACTGATAAGAATGTGGTGGTGGTGAAATGCTGGCGGAGGCCTTATCCCAGGAAGTCAGGGAAAGACCTGGAAGCTCCAGGCCCAGGACTGCGGCTTTTATTTGCAATAAAGGATGGAGGGCTTATCCACAGAGAAATGGGTCCAAGTGGTTGCAGGGGCGTGGCCCTAACCTGCTGTTTTGCCGTAGCTGGCCACGTTCATGAGGATGTCTGCAGCCTTGTCTGTCTTCTCTGCACACTGTCCTGGTCTGGACCCACCAGGCAGAGGGGCCATCGCCTCCGCCAGGGACCCTGTGGCCAGCTCTGCTCTGGGGCAGCCGTCAAGCCTCCGAGTGTTCATTGCACATAAACCCGTACCAAGGTGCAGGGTGGAGGGGTGGGGGGCAGGGAAGCTTTGCTCATGCTGGCTTCTGCTCTTCAGCAATCCCTCTCTGCAGGGTCTCCCAAATTCATGGAGCAGGGAAGTGATGCATTCAATAATCAAAGAAGGGAGGGCAAGGGACAAGAACAGGGAAATTATTTATGATGGTCCACTTATGTTTGGGATGACCATATATTTGAGCATTCAAACTGGGCCACTTTCGAGAGGAAAGAGACTATTTATAATTGTGCTGGGGACACGGGCAACCCGGGGGAGTATGCCCTTCTTCCTTCTTATGTCCAGGAACTCGCCAAATCCCTAAAGCTGCCCTATAATTGGATCTGATGGTCTCCTTGTGACGGGACAGAGGCTCCCAGAGGCGGATCATTGGCTCAGGGTCACAAAACTAGAGCTGGCATTCGACCCCGGATCTGCCTGATTCCAGATTTGTTCCCCTCAGCCTACAATCTGCTTGTTCTGTGAAGATGTTGCCTGGTGGGGGCTGGGCTGGGGTGGCGGGGAGGCCTCATGGAAAGGTGCACCAGAAGGATCAGGGAGATTTTTCTGGGCAGTGGAGAGTGCTCCCAGACAACTCAGAAGCAGAAGGAGCCTGGGGTGAGTGGGGAGCAGAGCCAGGGCTGGGGTCACTTCCAGGTCTGAGGCCAATCTAGAGGCTGTGGCCTCCCCACCCTGAGGGTATACAGTGTCCCTGTGATCTGGCTGTGCTCCCAGTGCCCACCAGAGGTGCCCAGGTACCCTCTTATTTAAATTTGCACAAGGGTCACATCATGGGACCACCAGGCCATGCAAGCCAGGCAGATGCAACCTGCTTGAAACATGGTCCTCTGAAGACACCCCTCTCTGCACAGCTGTAAGCTGCTCACATGCACACACACATGTGTTCCTACACAAACCAAATCCAGCACACCTCCACCTGTCTCGGGGCCTGCACGTGGGCTCTTGGCTGGGACTTTCAACAGTTATCAGGTGCCCAGCCCTGACACCCCCCGCCTCTCCCCTGGGAGCCCCTCTCCCCTCACTAAGGGTGGCAGCCTTGGGCCCCGGCCTTTATGCAAATACCAAACCACAGCTCACTCCATCTTTTCTCTCTTCTCTAATTGACTGTTTTCCCTCCTTGCTGGGACTGCAGGACCCCTGGGTATGCATTCAGGAGGGATCCCCTTCCATGGCCGGCACCCCCAACCCCGGCTCTCGGAGCTTTTAATCTGGTTACTTTTCCATCAACACACTGGGAGAAGGACACAAAGGCACATAATCGTATCTGTGGCTGTTGATGTTCAATTAACCACATAACCTTTAGGCTCTCTCTCCATCTCCCTCCCCTGCACCCCAATCCCTCTTCTCTGAACCTGCTGTCCCTTTGAAGCATGATCAGGGCCCAGGAGCCCCCCAGTTCCGCAACCCTCTCCCAAAGACCCGGGTTTCTGGCTCCTGGAGATGCCTTAGCCCTCAGGAGAGACCCAGCCACAGCCCCAACCTCAAATGCCCACCCTTGGCCCTGTTGACCCCTGCGGCCACCCCTTGGGCCCACTCCAGGCCTGGAGCGAGGGGTGCGTCTCGGAGGGGGCACCCTGCAAAATTCCACTTTCTGGCCCCCGTTTGGGGCCAGCAGCTGTCATTTGCCGGGCGTTCGGCTTTCTCCACTGTACCATGCTAATTTTTCGAGGGACAATTTTTCGACAATGAGTCCTCCAGGCCGAACAGAAACCCTTTATGGGGCCGGCCCCAGGGAGGCCGCGGAGCTGCCAAGGCAAACAAAGGCGCATTGCTGCCGCGGAACATGCCCGCGCCTCTCGCGGCTGCGAGCTCGCCGAGCGCGGCCGCCTCCAGCCCGCGGAGGGAACACCTGGTCCGTCGCCTCCTGGCGCCTGATCAAGATATCAATCAAGGCGGCCGCGCTCCGAGCCGCGGCCGCGGCCGCGAAGGCTCCAGAAGCCGGCATGTGCAGGTAGCCCGCCCGGGCCAGGCAGCCAGGGCTGCTTGGCAGGGACCACGGCGATCTGGGGGGGAAAAAAAAAACCAAGCCCCCGAGCCTGAAGCTCTTAATTAGGCTGATATCATCCCGCACAAATGTTCGTCCCAGAGGAAGGCTTCTGGGCACCAAAATTATTTTGTGATTAAAAGTGAAAACGAAGGAGAAATTATTCCGCCTTCGGAAGAGCTGGGAGGGCTGGGGAGGCGACAGGCGGCTCCCGGGCCCCGGCTGAGGGAGCCCAGGGGGGTCCGTCCTCATTCCACCCCCAGCCCTGGGGCAGAGCTCCATTTTCCACGTGCCCCCTTCACTCTCTGCCCAGGGCTTCCAGGCATTTAAAATAGTGACAGTAATACAGGTTGTTTTTTTTTTTCTTAAAATCTTCACACCAGACGGGAAAGGCAATGCATTTTATCATTCCTGGACCTTCCCCACCACCCCCCTCCATTTTGCAGATGAGGAAAATAATCAGCTCTGATCTTGCAGAGGCTCAGAGGCCAGTGGGGAGTCCATGAGGCTGGTCACCAGTGGGGTGCGCCGGATTGTCAGCCTCTTGGACTTCAGGGAAGAGGGCAGCATCCCAGCTCCAGAGTGAGGGAAACTGAGGCCCCTGCCAGGCGGGTGGCAGGGCCTATCTCAGGCCACGCCTAGTTAGAGCCAGAGCCTCAGCCAATACCAGGCCCGGAGAGACCACGCCTGCCGGCTGCTCCACCGGCCCCGCCCCCAGGCAGGTGTGGCCCCGCCCAGCGCCGAGGGTCCCGCCCCCAGGCCCACCGCGGCTGCACTGCTGGCCCTGCGCAGTATCTAAGGGTTTGGCGGCCTCGTGGGGAGGGGGCGGCTGCCCCGAGCTTTGACAGGTCAAGGTCACTGGGCTGAGGGGCTCTTGTCAGCTTTGGAGCTGGGAGCAGATGTGGCCAGGTCTGCGTCTAGGACACAGTAGCCTGTCAGTGACACGAAACACGAACCCAAGAAGGCAGAGGCTGGCTGCAAGGGCCACTGGGGCGGGAGCTGAAGTGGGCAGTGCTACAAGGGGGAAAGAGCCCGGGGTTCCGAAGCCAAACCTGGATTCCAACTCGATTCCCTAATGAAGCACTTGTGGGAATGCAGACAGGTGAGCCACCTTAGAGCATCTCAGGGGCCTTGTCTGTAAAACGGTGATCACAAACGGTTTGCAGCCAGTCCTTGAGGCTCTTCTGTGAGTTGTGTTGTCAAGCTCTGTGCCAAGAGTTAGGCACACAGGAGGCACTTGCGACACAGTGAGTGCTCCGTAGAGGCTGTTGTGCCTCCAGCTGGTGGCTATAGAGTCCAGAGACTAGAGGATGAAAGCAAGAGACATCTTGGGGTGGAGTCAAAGGTTTGGAGGTAGCAAAGAGTAGATTCTGCACTGCTTGAGATGTCAGGGCCTGGAGGCTGGGGAGGAAGGTCCTGGCATTCACAGAGACAAACAGATTCGCACAGAGTATCGGTTAGCTAGTGCCGTAACAAATGGTCCCAAAACTTAGATCATCCATGAACATGCTGGAAATGGGGGAGCGGCTTAGCTGTGTGGCCCTGGCTTGGGGTCTCTCCTAAGGCTAAAGTTATGATGCGGTCACCTGAATACTTGATGGAGGCTGGAGGATTTGCTACCAAGATGGCGCTCTCACCTAGCTTATGGGTTGGTGCCAGCTGGTGGTGGGAGGCCCTGGTTCCTCCCACGTGGGCCCCTCCATGGGGCTGCTTGAGAGTCCTCATGACATGGTGGCAGGCTCCCCTCAGGAGAGCAATCAAACCGGCCCTGATTCAATGTGAGAGGAGAGCATCTGAGGGCAAGAAGAGCAGGAGGTGAGCATCTCTGGGCACTGGGGGAGGCGGCTACCACCCGTTCCGTGTATGACTTACCAACTTGAAGGTGTTCCAGACAGGGAATCTTGGCAGGCCATTGGCAATGCCTAAAAGTAATAATTGTTAGGATTTGCTTCTAATTCTCCTTTTCCTTCTTAGGACCCACTACATGCTGGGGCCATGCTGGCACTTAGCAGCCCTCCTCCCATTTCACCTTCCCAGCAACCCTATGAAGCAAGCCTATTATCCCATTTTCTAGGTAAGGAGATGGAGGCTCAGCTCAGCCTCTCTGGCTCAGGTTCGCACACCCAGGAGGGCAGGGCTGGATCAACACACCTGGCTCTGTTCTTTCCCCCTCCCCTTCACATGGGGAGGGGCCTGCAGACACCTCTCCAGCAGCTTGGATGTCACCCCTGGGAGCCAGGACCCTGTGCGTCGGCCATCCTGGCTCGGAGGCGGATACGCTGAGAAAGGTGTTCTGGCTGCTGGGCCAGGGCAGGGGCAAGGAATGGGGCCGAGGGTGCCTCCCTGAGGGCTGGAACCAGCACCTGCATACCTCCAGGTGGGAAACATTCCCAGGGGTCCGTGGATGTGGCCAGGCCTACTGCAGGGTGCTAGAGGACACCCCGCCTTCCCTCCTGGGACCTTTCTCTAAGGGAGAGGGGCCCTGGGGAGGTTTCTCTGCAGCCCCCAACCAGGCCATCTCTCCCCATCCCACGGCCTGAACTCTCCTGTGGAAGGCTGCCCCACCCCCTCTCTTCCCACCTGTCAGGTAGCTGTGGAGAGCCACCTCCTCCAGCACGTCCAGCAGCGGTGGCAGGTGGCACGCCAGCTAGAGAGGCTCAGCCAGTCTTCCAGAGCTTTCTGCTGGTTTGGCCAAGGCTTTGCTGCCTCCTGTCTCGCAGCCCAAGTTCTACCTCTGACCTCTGCTTTTAACATCATACATGCAATCCTCGGAGAAAATTAAAAAAAAAAACAACAGCAAAAAAAAAATCCAAAAGGATAATATGCAGAATTAATTGATACTGTCACCCGAGTGGGGTGCACAGACTGTCTGCCCTGTGGGCTGGAGGAGTCAGGGTCAGCTTCCTAGAAAATGTGGCACTCAAGCTGCCCTTCAAGGATCCCTTAGTTAATGGATTTGCTGAGTGCCTGCAGTGTGCAGGTGCTGGCCAGAGGCTGACTGGACTGGGATCGGGTGGGCAGTGGCAGGGCAGTTCAATCTCAAGGCAGAGACATGGACATGGGGACAACGGGGGGGCCCAGGTCCTAGGAGGGAGGTGGCAGTTGCGAGTGCCAGATTGGCAGGCCCGGCAGCGCATCCTGGTCTCGGTGCTGGCGGGGGCCTGGGTGATGGCTTTGCTCAAGGCCCCCCCTGGGGATTCTGCACCTTTCCCAGCACGCGTAAGGCCTTCCTGGCTGAAAGCCTCTGTGCCCGTGAGTTTTGACTTCTGCATGCATTTTTGTGCTTCTGTTTTTGTAGTGTCACGGGGGCCTGTTTGGGAAAACAACGGACAATCAGACAAAAACAAGCTCTAACTTCCATCCCTGCTCCCCTCCCGCCATGACCCCCTTCTCAAGCATTCTTGGGCAATCGGTTGTGAACTCTCTTGTGGCAAGGCCTGTGGGGCAACCTGCCAGGGGACCCAGCCGTGGCCATGGCTCTCAGCAGAGGTCACGCTCGAATGAGGGACACACCTGCGTGCCTGACCCGGAGGTGATGTCATGGGAGCCACAGCAGGGAAGCAAACCAGGTGCCTGGGGCAGGAGGGCTCCAAGGAGCAGGGCCCTGTTAGCGCTGGGCCTGGATGACAATCCAGAGCTTGAAAAAGTCTGAGGAACGGGTGCTGCTGAGGAGTGGGAGCAGGTCTGCGCGGGGAGCCTGGGGCTGGCGGGGTGGGTCAGGGCCCTGCGGGGCAGCCTGGTTGCCCTCTTGAGTGGAGCCTGGAGCCCCTGAGCTGACACAGAAATGTGTGGGTCATACCCGCGGGCAATGGGGAGGCACAGAAGGAGGCTGCCGTTGTATGAATGAGGGAAATGAAGTCCAGAGGGGAGAGGGCAGTGGCTTCAGGCCACACAGTCAGTCAGTGGCCTGGTCACTTCTACCAGTATGGAGATGCTACGGCCTTGGCTGGGTGGGTGTTTGGGTGCTGAGCCCTGCAGTCTGGGCTCCAATCACTCAGGAACAGGGTCAGCCTGCCCTTGCCCTCAACCCTCTGGGCTCAGGCACACCGGAGCCCCGACATCTGCTCCCCAGCTAGATATACCCCTTGTCTGCCCATCATCCAATCACATTCCAGTTACAAGTGTAGAGCCTTGGTCGGGGGAAGGGCATTTGGCAGCAATCATTCAACAGAGAGTATGGGGTATGTGGCCGGAATGGACTCCCTGGTGTGCAAGGCCAGACACGATGGACCCGACGGCCTTTCCCTGGGGAGAACCCCTTGACCCTGACATTCCTCTCCTGGAAATTACCCCGTGCAGTGATGTCGCAAAAGACCTAGCGTTTGCTGGAGGTGCCAGCAGAGCAGGGACACCCCCCAGGGAGCAACCAAGGAACAGAAATAGGCAGCATGCGTCGTGGGGGAAACCAGAACTTGGTTGGATGTCCTTGTTTAATAGCGCATTTTGTTGGGAGGGGAGGTGTAGGGGAGCACGCCAAAGTGTTGTCAGTGCTCTGGGAGGATGACAGAGATACGGCCGCAGGGGTGGAGTGTTATGTTGAAGCATGGAGATAGAAACCAACAAACGCCCCATAGGTGCCTCAGGTAAACCCGGGGATGTCCGTATAACTGCACTTTGGGTAATTGTTAGAAACCATGAGTGCAATGGCTTGGGGAACTAGTACCTCATAGAGCTACACCAGCTTAGTGGGCATCCAGTCAGTGCTTAATAGAACCCACTTCTGTTTTTTTAAAAAACCATGTAGGCATAGACTAGCTTGAAGGAAAGTGTTCCAGTATACAAGGGGTGGACATCTCCAGGTGGTGCAGTTACAGGTGATATTTGTTGTAATTTTGCTTTGATATGTGTTTTCCAAATTTTCTATAACAAGTATATATTCCTTTAGTTGTTAATTAAAAAATACAAATATTTCAGTTAAAGCAACCTTTCTGGAACTCTCTTCTCCCAGGCTGCTGCCAGGATAGGGGCAGAGTGGCTCAGGCTGGACCCCAGCCCCCACAAACTTCCAGCCTGGAAACAGCTCTGGGAACGAGGGTCCCGTTGCAGGGGGTAGGATTCCTAGCCACGAGGTGCCCAACGTAGGGAAAATGAAGGAAAAAACCCCCGCAAAACCGAAAACCACCAGAGTTGGTTGTAGAGATGAGCACAGAGAGCTGCAGCCTCGGCTGGAGGTCTCGACACCTGCTTCCTCCTTGTTTACCTGCCCAGGGGAGCCCTGGGTGCCAGGCTAGGCTGGCCGCCAGCCCGACTGTGCCATGGGTCATCAGTCTGACCAGGCTGCCAGGGCAGGGCCGTGCGATACCCAGGCGGGGAGGCCTGGAGAACACAGAACCCTGTGTGAGGGCATGGAGCGGGATCAAGCTGGCAACCAGCTGCTCCTTCTCTGCTGGTTGCAAACCCTCACTGGTCCCTCAAATTGTTGAGAGGGGAAGTTGGTAATCCCCATAGTTAGCGGTTACTGAGGGCCAGTTCGCTGCGAGTGGGGAGAACGATGTGGCGGATGCCTGTCCAGGTTCGTGAAAGACTATACCCAAATAGCATATCAGAAGGCCCTAGGGGCCCAGTGGAGGGGGTGGCAAGCTCTGCCCTTGGCAATTAGGGAAGACTTCCTGGAAAGGGTGACATTTCAGTGGGGCCCAGCAGGATCTGTAAGAATGCAGCAAGGGGTGTAATTGCAGGTGCTGTAACTCCGTCACCCCCTAAAACTCATGTTCTTAATCTGCTTTCCTGGGGGGCATGAACCCTTTATAAATAGAATCTCTGGAAGATGTTCTTTTTAGTTAAGCTGTGGCCCAACTGAATGAGGGGGTTGTCGAGCCAGATGACTAGAGACCTTCATAAGCAGAAGAAATTCAGACATGGTCAGAAAAAGCCACAGGACGGAGCTGGAAGATGGAAGTCAGTGGAAAGCCAGCAGAGAAAGGGAAAGCCAAGGGAGCCAAGGAACTGCTGGCCAGCTTTCCAGCCTCCGAAACTGGAAACCATCAGAGCCTGTTGTTTAAGCCAACCCATTGTGTGGTATTTGTCATAGCAGCCTGGAAATGAAGACACTGACTAACGGTCAAGACGAGACTGGGGAGGGTGTGGGACTGGGCAGACGTTTCAGAAGCCTATCTGGGCAGAGGGCTTCCAGCCCTGCTCCTCAGGTGTGCCCCCCACCACCCCTCAACCTCAGGCCTCAGCTTCCTGGGACCCAGCTCTTGTCCTCTGGTCCTTTGGGCTTGGAGAGGAAGCCCTGGTTGGTGCGTCAGGCAAGGGAGCTCAGACAGCAGCCCTCAGCCGACTCCTACTGCTTGTGCCTGTCCAGGGGTCCCAATAGAGATTTGTCGAAGTTTGTAGTCAGCTGTGTCCCCAGAGACACTCTGTGCCTGAGTGGATGTGGAGGGGGCTCTTGTTTGGGGGCTGAAAGAGAATGGGGCTCTGGTACCCAGTAGCTGAGGAAGGATGCAAGGGTTAGCTCAGTAGACTGCCCAGGGGCTGTTTTGAGGCCGGGTGGGGAGAGGGGTAGGGCCTTGTGGAACACGGGTCTCCCATGGGGCTGCTATGGGCCCCCAGGCTGTGGAGAGCCTCCTGGCTATCAGGAGCTGGGGAGCACTGGCCCTGGCCTGACTGTGGGGCCTGGGAGAGAAGGTCCTCCCTGGGGATCCCTTCACACTCCACCCCCACCCCCAGCCAAGCTCCACCATCACAAGGGGGTGCCCATGGGGGCCAGTCATAAGGATATTTAGTGGGTCCTGAGGGTGGGCCAGTTCTGTGTTGGACAGTGAGCTTCTGAAAGGCAATCCACGACCTCACCGCCTCTAAGTCCCCAGCCTAGAGTAAATGCTGCAGAAGCCAGGACTCAGCTGAATGGAGGCATGCCTGCCTTAGGGGGAGAAGGGGGCCATCTGCAGGCTGGCATTTCCCCAGGCTGCGTAGGCGGCCACTGTGGCTGCCCCTGTTAATGACACTGCTCCCTCCTTGCCTCAATTCCAGAAGGGCAGGTGGCCGGCCACATTTTTCCAATGCAGAATTGTTTATGTGAGCTAGTATATGCACAATTCCATGAGTGAGGGTGTGAGTGCACGGCAGTGGCAGCAGGATGAGGCCAAGGTTAGAGACCGTCTGGGTTGCTCATCCAGAGATGATGGTGTGGCCCTGAGAAGACATGGCCTCCTCACAGCCAGGCCTGATAGCAACTGACCAGCCACTTGGGACAAGAGAAAATTCCGCATCTCTGCTGAGTGACAGCAGACCTGAAAACAGCTAAGGGGGTCTGCTGGAGGTAATTCCACTTGGCCGACATGAAGTGGCTCAAAGACAGTGGAAAAGACAAGAGATGCAGAGAATCTTCTCACCTTGCTGTGCCCCTTCTGTCCACATCTCCCAAACAGCCCTCCAAGGGCAGTGCCATGAGCTCCTGGTCGTCCACAAGGACACTGAGGCTTTGGTGGTCAGAGGAGGAGGCACAGCCGGGTCACATCCAGCCTGTGCTCTCTCCTCTGAACAGGTAGAGTTTGAATGAGATGATAGAGGGGATGTGCCTGAAGGTTTCAGTGCCAGGGATCCACGTGGTCAGACCAGGAGTGAAGGTGGAAAGGCCAGCTGGGGTGTCAGCGAGGCGAGGTCGGGCAGCAGAGACCATGAAGGCTTGGCTTGTGGGGAAGTGGAGACTGTGAAGAATGGGGCTTGTGAGCCAAGGAAGAATGCTGAAACCTTGTGTGATGGTTAGGCTAATGTGTCAACTCGGCCAGGAAATTGTGTCCAGGTGTTAGGTCCAGCAAGCACTGGGCTAACTGTAATACAGGAGCATTTATGGACTTCAATCACCAGTGAGTTTACTGCATGGATGGCTGATTACATCTGCATCAATCAGGGAGATTGCTTCAGCAATGGGTGACGCTTTTATCCAATCAGTTGAATGCCTTAAAAGGGGAAGTGATTTCAACATTCAGAGAGAATTTCCCAGCTTGCTTTGGACAGCTAACTTCTCCCAGAAATTCATCAAGGACCTTTCTTCGGACTTTCATCATAGCCCCTGGCTTGCAGCCTGCCTGCGGAACCTGGACTTGTGCATCCCCACGGTCACGTGAGAGACTCTTATAAAATCTCATATTATTGACAGATATCTCCTGTTGATTCTGTTTCCCTAGAGAACCCTGACTATTATACCTTGGCAACCACTTGGCTGTTGGGAATGTGGGAGAGGGAAGAGTAAATCCAAGGGCAGGTGTGGGGCCACAACAATGACAGAGCCTTCCAGCAGGGAGGAAGGATGGGCCACAGGCAGGAGGCTGGGTGGGAACTAGAAAACCAAAGCAAGTTTGAAACAAAAGATCAAAGTTGGAGAACTCATACTACCTGATTTCTTTAAAGCCACAACTATCAAGGCAGGATAGTATTGGCAAAGGGATAGACACATAAGTCAATGAACACAATAGAGAATCCAGAAATAGACCCCCACACATATAGCTAATGGATTTTTAACAAAAAGAGGTTCAATGGCAAAAGAATAGTCTTTCCAACAAATGGTGCTGGAACAATTGGACATCCATTTATGCAAAAAAATGAACTTCGGTCCATACCTCACACCATATACAAAAATTGACTCAACACTGATTGTAGTTCTGAATGTAACATCTAAAACTAAAATTTCTAGGAGAAAATCTCTGTGACTTGAGTTAGGTAAAAGCACAATCCATAACAAGAAAAATCAACAAATTAGACTCCATCACAATTAAATACAAACAAACAAACAAAAACTCCGATAATACTAAGGGCTAATAAGAATGTGAACAACTTGATCCCTCTTACATTACTGATAGGAATGTCAAATGATGCAACCACTTTGGAAAAGTTTCATTAAAAAGTCAAGTAGCATTGACTGGGGTTATGACAGCACAACTCTGTAATGAAAATGAGAGCCACTGAGTGTACACACTGAATGGATTGTACAAAGCATGGGACTGTATAACACAGAGAATCCTGTGGTGGAAGATTGTGGTTAACAGAACAAATATGAGAATATTCTCTCATGAACTGTAACAAATGTATGATACTAATACAGGGTGTTAATAATC
>JAQZBX010080253.1:0-13925 GCA_029593785.1 Cabassous unicinctus
ATGTAGACAGTGTGTAGAGTTCTAGAGAAGTCTTCCAGTTAATGAAAAAAATTCCTTAACTTGACAATGCAATTTTAGATACATCAAGTCAAATTTACCATTTAAGGAGTTTAAATTCTTTTGTAAGAATTCAAAGGTGATTGGTAATCTACCCAAAGATTCAAAAGTGAAGGGAGCAAATGGTAATGCTTTAGCATTTAAATATAGAACTGGGTTAAACACAAGTAACAACTTTTAAATGTTTTAAAATATTTATTGAGGATGAAAAGGAAAACTTTAATAGTTGAGTTTTACCATATCTCCATAGCTTTCTTGTCAAATTGAATTATACAACCCCCCCTCCAACAATATGGAATCACTACAAAAGAAAGATCAATGATAAGCAAAGTGAACTCTAAAAAGCAAATAGAAAAATGGGCAAAATTTGCACAGAAGGCCGATTGAAAATTTTGTCCAAACAACTTGTGAATATGAAATATTTAAACATCACATCAGGCAGCTCTTAATAGGCTGTTAGGTACTTGAGAAGGTGAGTACATATTCTAAGAAAAAAATAAATAAATACCTTGGGGGGAAAATGTCTCTCAGTATTAGAGTATTGGAGGAGAATCATTATGAAAAAATTAACCAATTTTCAGTCAAAAAGGCCTGAGTTGAACTATGAATTCAGTGTTGTATTTGCTGAACGTTTTGGGGCAAGTTACTTAATCCTTCTTGACCTCAGTTTTCTCATCTGCATAATGAGAAGAATGATAACTTCCTCATAAAGTGAATTATTTTTAAGTATTAAATGAGCTCCTATGAAATGAGCCTATGAAAATACCAAGTACATTAATACCAGGGACAAAGTAGAGATTAACTAAGGAGAGTTTTAAAATATATATTAAATAATTCATAGTATTGTCTTTATTCCTGTATCACACCAAGTCATACCTACTTGTTACTGAAATAGCTTAATTCTGTACTGCCAAAGACATTGATGAACCAGCCTAATTTGGCAAGTTGGGATGAACAAAGGAATCCAAAAGATTTTGAGTTTCCTCAGCATTACACTGATGCCTATCAATGGAGGAGGAAAAAAAGATTAGAATTTTTTTTATTAGAATTTATTTTATAAATATTTTGTTTTATAATATTTGGATATTTCTAAATAACTAAAATTTAATGGTTTCTTTTATGAATGCCTATCAATGGAGGAGGAAAAAAAGATGCCAAATACCCCTTCCAACATTAACTAAAGGGTTTTCTTTAGAATGAAACATTAATAATAGGGCTGGAAATCTGTCCAACTTGAGAATAATAGTTTAAATGCAAAAAAAAAAAAAAAAAAAAACATTTTATCTAAGTTTAGCAATGGAAAGAAACAAGCCCATGGAAAAAGCTAAAAGTCCGCAATATAAACTTGGAATAAAATCAGTGGAAATATTTGGTTACTGTATGAACACTTCCAAAGCTCAGAAAATAGGAAAGCATTCTTTATGTCCTGCCATACAAATAGATGCATATATCCTGCCCTCTATTTCCAGACTACATCTCAAGTCATTTAAAACCTGACAAACTAGAGTGCCATGTGCTACTTTTAAAAATGGATCCAATTTATTCCCTAAGTGAGGAGAGGGCAGGGGATGAATAGGTACACTCTTCTCTTCTCCCTAGCATTCAAATGCTTTTTTTTTTTAAGTCTGTTTTCTGCAGCATTGTTTATACTCTCCTTGAGAAGTTAGGATAAACAATGTGTTCAAACTCTATATAGGAAAAAAAAACCTGTATTCCCTGATGTAGAACTATGCTTATCAGAAAATAACTTGATGAAATTCTGGTTATGACACCAATTAAGATTTAAATATTTTCTCAGATTTTAGTGTTGAAACATTTGATTATGTTAGAGATACACAAATTAGACTATATTGTAAATTTAGAAAGAATCACAGGGCTAAAACAAATATGAGAGCATTCTCAAAAAAGTTGTTTTGTTTTGAAAACATATAATGACCTTTATCCTTTATCTTCATTCCTGATTTTGAACACTATTTCTAACCTTTTGAATGTATAGTGGAATTTTAGGTTAAATATTTCTCATTTATGCTTTGGTCTGGGTGAAATGGTAAAAGAGAATTTTTTTTTTTCTTTTCCTTTTATATTTTAGTTTGCTAGGCTGCCAAAATGCAATATACCAGAAATGGGTTGGCTTTTTCAATGGGGATTTATTAACTTATAATCTAGAAATTCAGACAAAAATACAGTAAATTATTATATTGCTGATTTTTTTTAGTAAAATTTTTCTTACAGCTTTGAGGCCATGAAAATATCCAAATCAAGGCATCATCAGGCCATGCTTTCTCCTGGAAGACCAGCTGCCTGTGATCCTGGACTCCTCTGTTACATGGCAAGGTACACGGCTGCATCTGCTGGTCCCTCCCTCCTCGCCAGGTTTCTGTGCTTCAGCTTTTGCTTCCAGGTTTCTCTCTCCTTCTGTGGCATTTTTGAATTTCATTCTCTTATAAAGGACTCTAGTAAGAAGATTAAGACCCACCCTGGATTAGGTCTTACTGAAGTAGCCTAATCAAAAGGTCCCACCCTCAATAAGCCCACACCCCCCAAGAAAGGACTAACTTTAAGACCATAATCTTCTCAGGTCCATTCAGCTTCAAACCATCACACTTTCATTTGTTTCAATTTGAAAAGTATAACTTTGATTGAATTGATAGTTTATCCATATCTTTCTGAGTGTCTTGACACTTTTGCCACTTAAAGTCTTGGGCCATGCATCCCATATGCAAGACTATTTTACCCTGGATTCAATCCCCACCTGTGTGACCTTAGGTAAATTACCTAACCATTGCCTGTTTATTCCTGTGTAAAGTGAGGGTAATAATAATAGCTACCTTGTAGAATTCCTGTGAAAATTAAATTAGAACATCAGTACAAAACCTTTACAAATATTAGCAATAGTTATCTTAAATGGGTTAACTTTAGATGTTTCAGGCTGAAATACCTCCACTTCTCACTCATGCCAGTTTGCTGTAGTCATGGTATAATGCTTTTCTACATGATGAAACATTAAGGTGGCATAGAACTTAATATGTGATTTTGTACTACAGTTATTATACATTTATTTTATATTTTCTATAGGCTGTAAGCTTTAGAAGGGATCACATTTTATTCATTTTATATCCCTTATAATGCATACTACACAAAACAGACATTACCTAAAGCATAGCTGTCCTTCCTCCCCTCTAACCTATTGTCACTCTGTACTTATATAACAATTACTGGTGAAATTTAGATGCAGGTTGCTTTTGTTTGTAAATTTACATTTAGTTACATTTACATTTGTTTATAGTACATATATGTTCTATTTACATTACTGATATTATATATATGCATTGTTGCATCATTACATCATATTACATTGCAACAGCCACATTTTTTCATTTTTATTTATATAGATATTGTGTGTATATAAAAAAATGTACTTTTTCTTTTTCTTTTCTTTTAGCTAATGGCTTAGAAATTACATGTTCTACATGTACATTATCATACCACCAAAGTATCCTTAAATGTTTAACACAATGGCTTTTATTTTTTAACTGTCTACAGTTAATTAGCATATATAAATGCTCTGAATAAGCTCTTACCCTATCCTGCAGATAATACTCTATTCCCTTGCCCAGCTACTCACTCTCCCCTTCTCTAAAGACAATAAAGTCTGGAATTTAGTTGCTATTAGAATTTATTTTATAAATATTTTGTGTTTTATAATATTTGGATATTTCTAAATAACTAAAATTTAATGGTTTCTTTTATGAATGTCATTGTTCCTCCTTAATTCTTGGAATCCAATTCCTCTTGGATCCATTTATTTTATTCTGCTAGAGTGTTTTCTTTATTAATTAATTTCACAGAGACTCTGTAAGTGGTAAATTTTCTGAATTCTTCCAAGTCACCTTCAAAATTGATTGACAGTTTGGCTAAGTATAAAATTCTAAGTTCAGTTCCTTCCAACTTTAAAGATACCATTTCATTATCTTTTTACAACCAGTTCCAGAGTTACTTATGAAAATTCCACAGATTCTTGTTTCTTTAAAGGCTATCCTGAAAGCTTCTTAGACTTCTTTTTGCATTACTGGTATTCTCAATTTTTACTTAGTGATTAATGAGTTTGGATTTTATATTTATGCATTCTGCTTAGCATTCACTTGGATCTTTTAAGCAGGGCACTTAACTATTTTATGCCAATATCTGCTCTGTTATTTCTTTGAATATTGCACTTAAAAAATCTTTCAAACTATATTTTTCCATATAATTTCATGCTGGAAGCATAATATACCTTCCAGATAAAGTCTCTTTGTTTTTTTTTATTTCAGAATTTTCAAAATTTTACATTGTACACATTGTTAGGCAAATTACTCAGTTTTATCTTTCAGATAATTAAATTATTAAGTTATTATTAAATTATTATTATTTTCATGACCATCATTTAAATTCACTTGATCTTGCCTGAATCTCTTATGCAAACAATAACTCTCACATCCTTCTGCTGTTATATTATGAATTTCACTCTGCTTATTTTATTAACTCTTGTTACTTCATTGCTATAGTCTGTCTTCAGTGAAAGTAGGAGAAGGGTGAGGCATGCTGAAGAAAGGGAAGCTTTGGTGGTTTGTGTCCTGAGTATGAGTTTCCCAATTGCCCTCAACATTGCTAACCATCTGAACACTTTCTTTTTTTTTCCTAATCCTAACTCAAATCTTTATTGCTAACACCTAAAGCAGACATCCTTGTAGATGCTCTCAGGACCACAAAAGATAAGTGGGGTTTCTGCAGGTATGAGCTACTTTGACAGCTCCTCTGCTATACTTTTACTCATTACTTCTCAAGGAATCCTAAATAAGTCATGCCTGCGTATGGAGCAGTCTTGGCACCACGCCCACCTTTGGTTAATTATTCTTTCTTGTGCATATGGTGAGTGACACTGTAGCTGATATTGTGGCTGATACTATTTGCTTTTTGGATTTCTTATCATTTTTGGCCTACTGAGGTCTCTGTGTCTTGTTTTCTAGCACAGTTCTCAATTGATTTAGATATGACATATCCATTCCCTATTTAATCCAGGGATTTCAGTTGTGTGTGGGAGATTACTGTGTGTGCTTGTACTATCATATAGAACAGAATATCTATAATTTTCTTCTCAAAAAATAGTTTAATATCAAGTATAAGATTAAATTATAAAGAAGTATATTAAAAGCTCTTTTAATAACTGTATTACACTGAACTCTTTCTATTATTATTTTTAATTAATGGTAGCTTAGCACACAAAACTAATGTATTTCCCTCTGACTTTAAAGACAGTCTTCATCCTTTCTAATTAAACAAAATAAGATATTTAACTTGAAATCTCTTTCTGAAAAAACATTGATAAAAAACATGTAAATAAAACTGTAACACTGAAATTTAGGTGGGAGAAGAGCTAAGGGAACCAAAATGAATTAAATATGAGGATGGTGGAAGGAAAAAAGGTGTGGGAGATGAAATATATAAAATGTCTAGCACAGAGCTGAATGTCAGATTGTCCCATGACAGGATGACAAAGGAATACTGACTAGGTGTCTGATTTTTTTGGTTTGAAATACCTTTCTAATGTTAATATATGCTTTCTTCATGCAGGAGAGTGTAGTAGATAGAATAAGGACTCCACTCAGATTCTAATCCCAGCTCTGACATTTGACCTTGGGCAATTCATTTTTCCTCTTTGTGCCTAAAGTTTATCATCTGTAAACTGAGTTCCAGCCCCAACATTTCCCTGAGGATTAAATATGTTAATCTGTACTGAAGGCTTAGAACAGTAACTGACATACCCTATACATTATGTAAGTGTCCATTATTATTATTAATGCTGCTAAGTATACTCTGGCAGATTCTTTTTTTTTTTTTAATTTGTCTTTCTTTATTAGATAAGTTGTGAGTTTAGAGAACAATAATGAATAAAATACAGGATTCCTATAAACCATCCCACCACCAGTGCCTTACATTGTTGTGGAACATTTGTTAAAATTGATGATAGCACATTTTTTATAAATGTACTATTAATTAAAGTCCATGGTTTAAATTAGGATTCACTGTTTGCGTAGTGTAGTTCCATGGATTTGTTTTTCATTTTTATTCTGTTCCCATATATACAATCTAACATGTCCCCCTTTTATCATATTCAGATATATATTTTCAGTACTGTTAATTGTGTTCACAATATTGTGCTACCAACACCACCATCCATTACCAAAATCTCCCATCATTACCAATAGGAAACCTGTACATTTTAATCTTCAACTTCCCATTCCCTATCCCTATCCTGTCCCATGATTATATCTAATTCTGACCCTACAAACTGGCTTATTCTCATTGTTTCAAATCAGTGAGAGCATGCAATATTTGTCCTTTTGTGTCTCACTTATTTTACTCACCATGATGTCTTCAAAGTTCATCCATGTTGTTGTATATATCAGGACTTCATTCCATTTGACACCTGAATAATATTACATTGTGCGTATATGCCACATTTTATTTATCCATTCATCAGCTGATGGACCTTGGGTTGTTTCCATCTTTTGGCAATTGTGAATTATGCTACTATGAACATCGATATGCAAATAATTGATCAACCCCTGCTTTAAATTCTTTTGGGTATATACATAATAGTGGGATTGCTGGGTCATATGGTAGTACTATCACGTCCCATTTATGTGTTTTCCTCTTTTGTTTCTTGTGCTTTGAGCATAAAGTCTATGAAACCATTACCTAACACAAGGGCCTGATGATGCTTCCCCATGTAGTCTTTAATGAGTTTGATAGTTCTCTCTCTTATATTTAGGTCTTCAATCCATTTTAAGTTAATTGTTGTATATGTCGTAAGTTGAAGTTCCTCCTTTTTTTTTCTTGCAAATGGAGATCCAGTTTCTCCAGAACCATTTGTTGAGGAGATTATTCTTTCCCAGTTGAGTGGTCTTTGCCAACTTGTCAAAAAATCAGTTAGCCATAAATGTGAGGATTTCTGAGCTCTCAATTCTATTCCAGTGTCTATATGTTTGTCCTTGTACCAGTACCATGCTGTTTTGATTACTGTGACTTTGTAATAAGTTTTATGATCAGGAAGTGTGAGTCCTCCAACTTCATTCTTCTTTTTCCAGATGACTTTAGCTATTCAAGGCCACTTATCCTTCCATATAAATTTGATGATTGGCTTTTCCATTTCTGCAAAAAAGGTTGCTGAAATTTTGATTGGGATTGCATTGAATCTATAAATTGCTTTGGGTAGTACTTACATCTTAATGATGTTTAGTCTTCCAATCCATGACTATGGAATATCCTTCCATTTAGTTCTTTAATTATTTTTAGCAATGTTTTTAGTTTTCTGTGTACAAGCCCTTAACATGCTTGTTTAGATTTATTCCTATATAATTGATACTTTTAGTTGCTATTTTGAATGGAATTTTTTTCTTGATTTCTTCTTCTGATTGTTCACTGTTTGTATATAAAAACACTTCTGATTGTTGTGTGTTGATCTTGTACCCCACTTTGCTGAATTCATTTATTAGCTCTAAGAGCTTTGTTGTACATGTTTAAGGATTTTCTGTATATAGGATCATATCATCTGCAAATAGGGAATGTTTTACTTCTACCTTTCCAATTTGGATGCTTTTATTTCTTTTTCTTGCCTAGTTGGTCTGCCAAGAATTTCCAGTATAATGTTAAATAACACTGGTGACAGGGCATCCTTGACTTGTTCCTAATCTTAGAGGGAAAGCTTTCGGTCTTTCACCATTAAGTAGGATGTTAGCTGTGGGCTCTTCATATATGCCCTTAATTATATTGAGGAAGTTTCTGTTCCTGGAGTTCTAAGTGTTTTTATCCAGAAAGGGTGCTATATTTTGTGAAATGCCTTTCTGCATTGATTGAGATGCTCATGTGGTTTTTCCTTTCATTCTGTTAATGTGGTATATTACATTGATTTTCTTATGTCGAACCAACCTTGCATACCAGGGCTAAATCCTACTATAATATGGTGTATAAATCTTTTAATACTCTGCCATCACCTTTGTCTGGGGTGGCTTGAAAAAATAGCTGCCCTCAAAGCCAAGACTCAGCCATCCAAATTCGCTAATTAAAAGCTGTGATCAGTGATCAGCCATGCACACTGCTGTTCTTGGGGAAGAGGGTTTTTACCTCCCTTTCTTTCACCAGTCTCTAGCCCAGAAACTGGATGGACCCTGCAGTGGCCTGCTGTGAGAGTGGGGGATGGGTACCAGTAACTGAGGCATGGAGACAGCAATTTACAATTTTCTACCATAATTTAGCAGCCTCTTCTTCTGGCTCTTCCCTGGATGCTGTACCATGCTATTCTGGCCTCTGGAGTTTAAAAATCGTTGTCTCACACAGTTCCTGCCTGTTTAATAGTTATTTTGGTGGAAGGATTGAGTTCTGATGCTCCCTACTCTGTCAACTTTTCCAGAAGTCCACCACTATGGCATAGTCTTAATTCTCACTCAAGAGGTTTGGAAAATTCCACTCAAGGATGGGAAAAATGTACATAAACTCCAAGCAGATAGATTTTCAAGTTGAATTCTAGGTTTGTAGCCCTAATTAAGACAAATTTTGCATAGGGCAAACCACTGAAAATATTCTTGGTATAGTCTAATTAAATGAAATAGGTGTGAATTTGCTTTGAAAAAGTTAAAATTCCAATTGAAATATAAGTTTATATTTCTTTTCAATTATATCTATTATTATTGGCAATCTGTTATTTTCTTATAAAATAATTTAACCAAGAGATATGTTTCTAGTATATGTCTTACTAGAATCTATTTAAGACTATTAATAAAGAAAGAGGCTCTGCTTATTACAGCAAGTAATAGTACAGCATGCTTGTATTTTTTTAACTATTCTCTAGCAGCAAAATTTTTATATTTCTTACCACATTAAGATCAGCAAGTAATTTTATTGGCAAGTCAAAGCAGACAATATTCTTTAAGCAATTACTGAAAGAAACACACAAACACACAAACAAACAAACAAACAAAAAAACCTCCCACATAAATGTTAAACGTTTTCCAGCATTCAGTCTTTTATTAAAGCTTATTATAAGGCTTTAATTATCCTGCATTTTCTTTTGGTAACTCCAAAATACGAGAATGGCCTAAAGCCTGATCTGAGAGTTTTAATTGTACCATGATATCATCCAGTATATTTTAATGGAATAGTTGTTTAATATTCTGAAACTGAGTAGGGGGAAAAGTATAAGAACATGCAAATACATTCTGTTCCCACAGCATAACCCTGGGTTATATAAAGTAGATTTAATATTAAAGCTCTAACTCTGCATTCCAGAAATCTAAATACCACTTAATTCTTACAGAAATTAGTAAAATCTGCATAGGAATGTTATGTCTAATCACCTTACATAAGGCAAACTGGCTCTACTGATGATACTTACCTAAAAGGGTCTATTTCTGTGTTTTATTAAATTCCTTATTCACTGATACAATTTTCAGCATGAAGTGAAAAATGCCTTCAATCTAAATTTATTCTCTACTTTGAGTCCCAAAATACTAATTTTTCCCTGATTTATCAAATAGCTACGCAACCAAACTGAGGAAGTCCAGCCCTATCTCCATATATATTTCAAGATACCTCATGGAATACCTGGCTCAGATGGAATATTTCATTGTTCTCCCACAACTCTTTTTCCTCCTAAGTCACAAGATACCCAAGCTTTGAAATCAATTACTTATTTTAAAAATACTATTATGAAAAAATCTAATAAAAATTTATAAAAAAAACAATGCATTTATTTTTCTAGTTATAAAAGTAGTATATGCTCATTGAACACACTGTAGTTTCAAAATAAGTGAAAAAGAAAATTAAAATCACTCCAAAATAACCAATGCTAATAGTTCAGTGTATTTGCTTATAATTTTTATTATTAAAGGTAGCCAGATATATTGTGTTGAAGTCCTACTGTAGAAACAGCAGCTCTGTGTCCTAGTTTTGTACTTTGCACTTAGCATTTTATCATTGATATATCTTAGACCATTAAATTTATTTCTAAATATCATTATTTAATGCTGCATAGTATTCTTCTCTTGGATGTATTAATAATATAAAATATTTGTCAAAACTCCCCAACAACTTTAAGTACCTTTTATATGCTAATATTTCCTTGTTCAGCATTACCAGACCCATACACACATCTGCCTCTTGGACATATACATTTGGAAGTCCCACAGTACCCAGAACCAAAAATGTCCACAATTGAATTCATTATTTTTTCCCCAGATTTATCTTTTCTCCCTTTACTCTCCCTCACTCCCTTCTTTATTCCCTCTCTCTCTCCCTCCCTGTCTGTCTGCTTTCTATCTATCTGTCTATCTATCATCTATCTATCTATCTATCTATCTATCTATCTATCTATCTATCATCTATCATCATGTCTTCCAATCTCAGAGCCTAGGACCATCATACATGAAGTTTCAGAAGTCAGCAACCTGGTCCATATACTTGATTCCTCTTTCATCAATCATCCTTTGCCTCTAAGTCACTTAAAGTAAATTCCACTTTTGTCAACATTTCAGAATTACAAGATTTATTTTTGTTCATTCTTACCAGCACCCTCTTCTCTAAGCCACTATCTTATCAAACCTAGATTACTGCAGAATCTCTTAGCTAGCTTTGCTTTTCGAAATGTTGCTCAATCATGCCTTAACTCCACATTGCAGCCAATGTGATTTTTGTAAAATGCAAATCTGATGAGGTTGGCCATCTCCATAATTCCCTTCTGTGGTCCCCCACTACATTCGAGATAAAGCAAATATTCCTTACATGTTCTCTCATCACCTGTCCCATTAGCCTCTCTCTCCCCTCTATCTCTTATCCAGGCCTATGGACTCTTTGTTCCAGTCACCCTGTACTGCTTTCAGTTCTTCCAATGAGCCATCCTTCCTGTTCCTTGTGTGTGAAGGGTCCACTACACACCCTGTTCCTTCTGACTGAAACATTCATCCTTAGTTTCGATATAATTTCCTTTAGGAAAATACCCCAAATGTAGGTACACTGGAACACCAACAGTACTGTGAACCCTCTCATCCTAGAAATTTTGCATTATATTAATTATTTTATTCCAATTCCAATTAGACTATAAGCTCCAAGCAAAGCAAACAATTTGTGTTGTTCACAGTTTTATGCTTACTGCCAAGTACAGCAATTGGTACACGGAGCAAGGCTGGGAAATTTAAGAGTATTGTAAAGGCAAATATATGCTTAATGTGACTATGTAGAAGAGGTAGAAGGTCAGAAAAGTATGACATAAAGAGCAAGCTTTCCTTTGGGGAACTTACTCTCTGCAATGCAGGAAGTATTGGGAGGGGGTGGTGGTGTCAATCAAGTGTCATGTTCCTGGGAGACAGCAAATGATTCAAACTCAGCCAAGCAGATTCATTTGTGAATTTGGGAGGAATGATATGAGAATACACTATTGACCCAGATTTAGTTTTGTGGCAGAAGCCTCTCTCCACTTCCTACTTCCTAGTTCCCTGGAACAGTTCTGTTCCTTGTCTTTTCTCAGAACTGTTTTGACAGGTTACCACCTCATTCAATAAGCTATTCCCTATCCTTTAGTCAAAACAACTTTGTTGCTTGTGACCCAGAACTAGTTTCTGTTCCGTGTAATCTAAGAACAGTAACTGATAAGAGAGATTGCTTGTATAAATAGGTGTTTCACATATGGTCACTTCATCAAAAGTTTCCAGTTTAGGTTGTGGAGCCACCTAGTAGAACTTCAAAACTCATGATTTGCCAATTTCCTTCTCTGAGATAAGCACTCCCATTTCTTCATGTACTGTAAAATATTAAGGTAAACCCTATTATTCTCTCATTTCACTCTTCACCTTAAAAAATTATCATTTTAGAAACACATATTTTGTTTTTCTCCAGAATAAATTTTCTCAATGTAAATCATGTTCTAAAGCAAATTAAACAATTTTAATAAGAGAATTAGCTCTAAATAATTGACAGCTTTGGTATAATAAATTACACCCTCATAGCCTAAAAGTGGCCCACAGTTTGACACTTTGCAACATAGAAACTAACATATCTGATGAGCAACCACTTTGCCAGGTTTTGATATTTCACTCAAAAAGCAGTTTATGAAGGACTTGTTTATTACCATTACATAGTACATAAATACATTTTTTATTTAAACCTCTTCATTAAGTGAAAACCAATGTTAATATTATACAAGTGAAGATCAATTTGAGTATCAGTAATTAATTAGAAGTGTGTTTTAAATATATAGATGTACTATATGTAAATTTTAAATGTTAAATAGTCAATAGTCAATAAAAACAAAAATAACATTTTTGTCATCCATTTATCCCACTCCTTATCTTGAGAGACTGCATCATCTTCCTCACATTCTTTCTGCCTAATATATTGTAATGTTCATGAGGATGTTGTTTCAAGATTCCTAAGACCTTAAAGCCAAATTATTGTCATATTCAAATCCGAACTTCATTATTGGTTTCAAAACCAAAACTTGCTCTTTAAGTTACATTTTCCTGACCTTCTACCTTTTCTACACATTTAGTTTAAGCATATATTTGCTTTCATCATACCCTTACATTTCAGTCCTGCTCTACCACAATCAGTCCATTAATTGAATTCCATTTGGTTTTCATTTGCTTCTTCCTTAGGCTAGTCTGCAAGTTCAGCCCTTTATCGATGTTTTAGGCCACCCCTCCCTTCTTCAACTCTTTGCCTTTGACATTAAAACAGAAGAAAATGTATTCTGTGTTGGTCATTACATTAGACATTCTCCTAGGTATGGCTATAAAGAAATTTTCACCTATTTGATTAGTGAAAATAGAGAAATTCAGGCAGAGACAAGAGCAAAATATATCTAGAAAATTTTTATATAATTCTATAAATCTAAATTAAAGAATGGTTAAGGATGATGCTTGAATTTTAAGAAGTTAAAAGTCAGATAACAAGGGTCTTCTATTTCCTGCAAATGAATTTGGATGTGGCCAGTAGACAAGGAAAAACCAATGAAGGATATTAAATAAGGGAAATGACATGATCCTGTCTGGGTTTTTAAAAGCCACTTTGGAGAAGAATTGAAAGGGAAAAGCCCAGAAACAGTTTAACCATTTAGGAGTTATTTTTACTACTTTTGGAAAAGCCTGCAAAGAATAGGAGTGGGGATGAAAAGAAAGGGATAAACAATAGAAATTTAAAATATACAAATAAAAAACTGGCTAATCAAGACAGGTTATTAGTAGTAAGAGAAGAAGGAATACAAATTGACTCCAAGTTTATCAGCCTGTGTATCTGAGGGAATAGTAATTCCAATAAAAATACAGGGAATGCAAACGAAAGATCACAGTTTTTAAGAATGTGAGACAATGATTCTCATCTCTGATCTGCTTAGTTACTTACATCTATGTAGATATATCATACAAATGGAGGTATCCTGCGATCAGATCGAATGGCTTTCCCTAAAATGGCTCTCAATGAGCTCTGCCTCCTGGTTTCAGTGCCCTTATTTAATCATCTTCCCTTGAGGGAAGGTAATAGTTAACAGTCAAGGTGTTGGGGCCTGAATAACAATGAAAATGAAATTGAGGGAGGGGACTGGCCTTGCACACCATTGTGCCCAATAAGTGTTTTTGGACTGAGCTGAAGTAGGTGCACTTTAGGTACAAGGATCTGGGCGAGAAGAAAGCAGAGGCTCTGCAGGGAAAAAAACCTACTTTGTAAAACATATTTTTATTACTGTATAAAAAGCACATCCTCCCCACTTTTTGTACCCCCACCCCCTCTCCCCTTCAGAGAACTGTACATAGTGTGCAGAGCTACAGAGAGCAGGATGGCTTTGC
>JAQZBX010080254.1:0-13887 GCA_029593785.1 Cabassous unicinctus
TTAAAAGCATGATGTATAATTTCAAAATTACTGGATCTTTAGCAAAGAAAAAAGCCCATATGGCAAAAAACAAAACAAATTAAATGACAATAAAATATAAACATGAAAACAGATGGCAAAAGTAAAACTAAGTGTATTAGTTAATATAGATGGCTTAAACTTCTTATAAAAGTGAAAGATTATATAATTGCTTTAAAATATTTTATCCATATCTGAGATATACCTTAAAAATGAAATGGTAATATTAAGCATAGAAGCAAATAGGAAAAGATTTATTACACAAATGCCACAAACACAGTCACACTAATTTCAAAATGAAGAATTTTATATATAATATTAAAAATATACCATAAAGTCATAAATATTTGTACAAAACATGACAGATTCTCTAAATATTTGAAGAGAAATAAACTACAAGACAAATTAGTTGCCGCATAATTTT
This sequence comes from Cabassous unicinctus, assembly GCA_029593785.1. Classification (NCBI taxonomy): domain Eukaryota; kingdom Metazoa; phylum Chordata; class Mammalia; order Cingulata; family Chlamyphoridae; genus Cabassous; species Cabassous unicinctus. Next base: position 443 of record JAQZBX010080254.1, read on the forward strand.
ATAAGAAATTTTAATGTAACTTTGTCAGCATTGACAGACCAAGTAAAAAGTAAATGAACGAAAACATAGAAACATAAAATGTTAATATTGTATTTGAATGTGATATATGAATGTGTAAATTTGTATCTTATGAAGAATCCATCAGCTTTCTAAGATGACAAATGTTTTAAGAATTATTAAGACAATCAGCACATTTCTACAATTAGAAAGTATGAAAATCACATTTTTGGCTAAAAGACAATAAAGCTACACACTAGAAATAAAATTTACAACAACATAAGTGATTCTAACTTCTCAAAAGAAAATTCAAAACTTTCCTAAATACAAATATTGATCAAAATTACCAACTAAAGTATTTTAAAATCAAATTTAGATTGCTACCTCTCAAAATTAAGGGGATACAATGAACATTACATGCAATTGAATTCATAGTCTTACATTACTTTTCAAATATTTAAACTATATGATACATAAAGTAGAGGGTAATAGTGTATATGGACCATTATCATTATAATGGTGATTTGAACATCCATACTTTATCTATCTATAAAATTTTTCCTCTAAAGCTTTTATTTAAAGTCTTAATTAAGAAATCCTTTCCTACCCCAAGGTCATATTGTTATTTCCTGATATTGCCTTTTAAAATTTTCTGATTTGGCCTTTTATATAATTTTTATTATTAGTCCTCATTTATTTGTATTAAATTAGTTGTAGGCTTATAGAAAAATCATGCAAAAAGTACAGAGTTCCCATATACTCCCCCTCACATCCACAATTTTCCCTATTTTTAACACTTTGTATTATGTTGGACCTTTGTTAAAATTAATGAAACAATATTATAATTATACTATTAAGTATAGACCATAGTTTACATTGGGGCCCATGGTTTGTGTTGTACAGTTCTATGGTTTTTAAAATTTTTTATTCTGTTAACATATATATAACCTAAAATGGCCTTTCATATTGAAGTCATTTATCTTCTTGAATGCATTTTTGCAGTGGTATGAGGAAGATATTTTTTTTCATATGTGTAGCCAATTTTCCCAGCAACATGTGTTGAGTGCCCACTTGGTCATAAATCCTTTCCATCTATGTGTTGTTCTTTGCTTCTTGTCTATTCCTCCACTATTGTCATGCTCTTCTCATTGCAGCTTTACAGAGGTTTTGATTTTGATGTGTGGAAAGTTCCTCTAAGTTATTCTAATTCAAAACTTTCTAGGTTATTCTCAGCCCACTATTTTTTAGAATAGTTTTATAATCAGTATGTGAAGTTTTACAGAAAAATCTGTTTGGACTTTTATTGTAAATGCATTGAAACTCTAGGTCAAAATGAAGAAAATTGATTCTAATTTTACACCTCCTTATTTCTGAATATGGTATACCTCTCCTTTTATTTGTCTTCTTTAATTTATTTCAATAAAATCTAAAATTTTTCTTCATAGTGTTTTGCCTTATTTTACTAGATTTATGACTAGATAATTTATACTGTTTGTTGCTATTGTGTAGGATTTCTCTTTTCATTTCATTATATTTTCCCAACTGGTGCTGGGGAAAATGTGCAAATGGGGTGTTTATATTGACTTTGATAAATTTTGTTCTTAATCCTTATAATGTATATTTTCTAATCTTTATCTTATGGAAAATTTTAAGCTTATACTGTAAAAGAGGGAACATGGATTTAATGTCCTCATCATTCAGCTCTGCAATTATCAATCTATGGCCAATGTTGTTTCATCCATATCCATTTATACTTCCTTTTCTGCACCAGATAATTTTGAAGTAAATCTCAGATATCCTGTCATTTCATCTGTAAATATATCAGTATGAATCTCAAAAAGATAATGACTTTTATTTTTAAAATATTGGGATCTAATCACAAAAACATCAAGGAAAAAGTTCACATTTTCCTGATTAGCCCACATTTTTTTTACTGTTTGTTTGAATCTGATCAAAATAAGGTCTGCACATTGCAATTGGTTGATGCATCTCCTAATATGCTTTTATGTATAGACCACTCTTGCCAATTTGTTTCGTTCTCTCTCTCTAACATTGCAATATATTTGTTGAAGAATCTGGGTTGTATGTTCTGTGTAGTTTCCTATAAAATAGATTTTGTTGATTGTATCCTCTTATGTTGGTTAATATGTACCATTGACCCCTATATTTCCCCAAGATTGGTTGCTAGATCTAGGGGCTTTATCAGATTCAGATCTGAAGTGAAAGACACTTCAGAGGTGGTGGTGTGGTCTTCCATCAGGAGGCTATAATTGTCTCTTTATAATCTGCCATTGAGGTCCTTTCCCTAGAGTGATTGATTATTTTATCAGGAGTTTTTAAAAAGTAATATTACAATTCTATCATCCCTTCCTTATTTGTTACTTGGAATATAGCTATGAAGTTAAACTTTCCTATGTTGATTCTTTTGTCACCCTGAGGTTCTATTCATATAGGAGAATCAGCATAAATGCTTGATTCTTCTCCCTTTATTTACCACTTTTCAAAATAATGAGATGGTTAACTAGTATCTACCGATGGTGAATAAATATTAATTTTTAGTTTCATTATGAACTTATGATCTAAAGATATCGACTGTCTTTTAATCCATTGCAGTTACTGTTCTTGTTTCTGTCTATATTATACTACCTTTAGCAACTAGGAGTCTCTTAAATTGGATTCTAGGTCCTTAATCTCAATCTTTCAAAGCATCCTTACTGTCAGGTATAATAAGATGTTCCAGGTTTACCTTGTACCTTTTCTGCCTGAGACCACTTCCTGGGAGAGATGTGGTAAAACATCTCACAAAGTTGTGGATTTTTCTGTTCCTCTTGTGGTTGAGTCAATTTGTATTCTTTATGCTAAAGGATGAAAACACATTTAAATTATAATATTTTCCTCATGAATTTAATATATATGATCTTCTTATATCTATCTCAGCATATTTTGGCTAACATTTGCTGAGTATATGTTGTGTTGTTTTTTTTCCAGTTTTAGGTAAACCCTTTGGAAAGAGTATAATGCAATTTTTTAATCCAATCTAAAATTCTGTGTCTTTATTAGTAGGTTTAAATCAGCGTTACTGTTACATTTGATTTATTTTGAGCTTTTCATTTTATCATCTTTTTCTTTATTCTTTATGCCTTACTCTTTTCTTCTTTTAGATTAATTATTTTCTTCTTATTCTAGTTTTCCCTTTCTACCAATGGAAGCTATATACTTTATATCTATTCTTGTATTGGAATCCCTATTTATTTTAACATAAATAGTTACTTTAGCAAATCTAAAGTTAATCAATATCTTTATCTTCCTTCCTAAAAATATTTTAATCAATAGGGTCCTAATTATACTGAATGGTTGTCTAGCATTTTAGTTCTATTACAAATACTGCTGGATATATTAGAAAGCCTCTCATGCCTGGGGAAACTGTCATGGGGGTTTACATTCTTTTGAAAGTAAAGGAGTCTGGGAGAAGGCATTTAGAATTAATCCAGCAAAAGACTGGGAGTTATCTGAGGATTGAAAACTAATTGTTGAAGGAGTTTATGGGCAGATCACTCTTACACTCATGTTGATAGAAGGCTTTGTTAAAAGATAAGAATAGATCCTAAAATATTATGAATGGTTTAGTTAATAAAGAAGGAAATAGCAATGTAGCACAGGCTGTTGTTTAACTTATCTAAACCTCACAGAGAAGATTCTAGAACAGAGAAAGGAGGCTGATTGTTTTCAAAACCCTACTCAGTAACTAACCAAGAAACCAAAGAAGCCAAGAGGCAACATGAAGAAGACTGAAGGAGTAGGTTCCAAGAGGGGTGGGAGTGTGGCAAGTGGTGAGAAAAACTCACCTGGAACAGGCGAGAGATAGGATCCCAGCAGTGGATAGGCATGTGTTGTAGCCATTTCTCTATACAAGCCAAGCCACTGCTTCAAAACCCAAAGTCCCATATTTATCCCTTTTTTTTGATACTGGGGCAGGAAACCAATAGCAATAGCCAAAAGGGATAGGTCACATAAGGATACCACCAAAAGTTGGGAGCCATAAGCGAGGAGCTCTGATTGGCTGGTCTCTGAACAACCCCACCTTCTGGCAATTACTACAAATGGAAGCTGCCCTGACCAGAGTAGGGCTGAAGTACTGGGAAGCGTTTGAATGAAAAGAAACTAGTTGGAAGAGAGAACTGGAGAGTGTGGGGGAGGAACAGGGAATGGTTGAACGGAAGTTGCAATGCTAGAGGTCTTGAGGTACACATCCAGAACCTTTTTTAGGAACACAAAGCAACACTGAGGCTTTTGCTCCTTTTTCTTTCATTTCTCAGAGCAATGTTACCACTCAACAAACTTTTAAATCCTAGGATCTATGGGGAAAAAATAAAAGCCACACTACAAGTGGAGCAACTTATGCAGGGGAACTAATAATGAAATGCACAGAACAGATATTTAAAATAGCATATTATTCTCAAATAAGTAAGAGGAGATACTAGAAACGATGCAACAAACAGTTTGAAGAGAATCCTATTGCAGATATTAGGATGAAAATGATCATTATTGAAAAGAGAACTCAATAGATGGGAATAGAAGAATGTAAAACTCTGAAAAATAAATTAGTAAGGTGGCTGATGAAGTTAAAGGAGTCTCCCAGTATGCATTAACAAGGGGTAAAATCGTGGAAAGAATGTAAGAAATGTTTATATATAATCCATATATATATATATACTAATACATATTAGAAGTAGTAGCATCAGTATTATTTAATAAGAGAAAAAAATACACAGAGGTAATAAAAGAATTGAAGATATAAGGAACTAGAATTTCCTAGAATTAAAGAAAGATATAAGACATCAGGTTGAACTGATTCACGGAGTGCCAAAAAGTATAAGAGGAAAAAATTAAAACATAAAATAAATTTTAAAATCTCAAGTAAGCACATCATAGTGTGATTTAGAAACATGTAAAACAAAGAGAACATGAGTGTTTCTGGAGAAAAAAGAGAATCAGCTAAAAATGAACATGAATCTCCACAGCAACACTGGTTACATAAAGACAAGAGTTTTGTCTTCCTGATAATTCCACTAGGAAATTTTTAATTAATTTTTTAAAAAATTATAGTTGTGGTGGGGGCAGTCCTAGCACAGCCTGCCACCTTTCCCTAGGAAAGGGAAATACAGCCTCTGCTCAGGACCAGGTGTGCCATCCTGGTGGAATAAAACACAAACCCCAGTAGGTAAGGAGACTGCAGGCACATTCCTTCCCCTATTGTCCCATGCAAATGTGCACATTCCCTAGAGACGTCTGACTCTGATGTCTTATGACAGCCAGCCCATACCAGGGTGGGATATCGTCTCTGGCAGGGAGGGAGCAGGGTTCCTCCACTATGGCACATGGACACAAGAGAAGGGTGTTGTGCATAGAGCACCCCTCTGCCTGGGCCGTGGACCGAGAACCGCTGGCAGTGGGGAACTGACGCCTACTAGTGAAGGTGAGGCTGTGTGAGCCATGCTTTTGCGACTCTGGCACCTGTATTGGTGTGGGTTGACATCTCTTTAGACGTCTCTCCTGAGCAACAGAAGTGATGCTGGGCATTCCACCTTTCCGTCCTCTTGGGGCTGTTACAATAGCCTACCCACTCCCTCTGCCTTCACGCTGCGTGACCTACCAGCATGTCCCTGCATGAGAGTTTTAGTGGCATTCTTAACATTCAAGTCTGAGCGTGTTGCCCTCTATTCAAAACACAGCACTCTTGGAAAAATGACTCAAACCCTAACATGCCTCAAGGACTTGCCTGCTCTAGTCAAGCATGTCTGACCACTGGCTGCAAGAATCCCCAGGGGGATTTGTACTACTGCCTCTGCCTTGCCCCAGGACTCTCCTCGAATGGGTCTGGGGTGGCTTTCAGCCCTGCAGGGTGCTCCCAAGGCAGCCAAGGTTCAGAAGCCCTGGTCTAGTCCCATTGGCCTCTCCAAGCCCACCCCTGCCCCTACTCAAACCACCTCTGCCCCATTTCCCTTCCTTCTCAGTGCTCCTCCTGCATAGATCTCCCGGCCTTGGACTTGCTATGTTCCTTCCTACTCCAGGACTTCTCACAGGCTTTTTCTCCATCCTGGAATGCTCCACATACCATTTCACCCCAGCACCTTCTGCTCTACCCCAGATCTAGCACACCCATCGCTTCCTCAGTGAAACTCTTTCCCACCTTCCTAAGTCTGTCTCATATATCATAGGGTGTATAGCAACAGATATATCTCCTGAATAGCGTTTACAACATTGGTTATGGTTTAGTTATTTGTATGATTCTCTCATCAACCTTTGTCTCCTCTTGTATACAGTGAATTACATGGGAATAAGGAATATGTCTTTGTTATTTTACTCAGTATTACATAGTTTTCACCTAATGCAGGGCTGCCTAGCATTTGTTGAATGAATAGATGAATGAACAAATGAATGACAACTCCAGACTTAAAAACCAGTAAACATCATAAATTTACATATGCCTTGGTTGCAAGCCAATATGTAGATTTAAATATATATTATTGGAAAGGTTTGATAAATCTATGTGGACAGACAAATTAATAAGTGATATGAGGCCATAATCTGAGAAGTACAAACATCACTTCTGTGTTATTGAGAAATAATACAATTATTATTATGTCTATTAAAAGCAAACATATAAACTCTGCATTTCCTTTACCAGAGAAAAGTCATGATTGCAAACCTAGTGATCTGTGAACTCAAAAGCTAAAAACATATCTATTACAAAAATATTTCCATTTTTTTGAGACCCTTTCTTAGATTTTACCCCTACTGATTCTCCTACAATTGTTTTGATAGAAAATGTCACTTCAAGATCTGTTAATTCTTTTGTGAGAGAAGAATTAAGTGAGCAACCTATTCATGAAGTGCTTTCAAGAGTGATAAAAAAGAAATAAAGAACACAGGTTATTAAAATGAACCATTAAGTTCTCCAAATCCAGGGCATTAAAATTAAACAAAAAAGCTACAATTCAATCACCATCTCCATTGGAAAAACAATGGTAAGTGACAGTCTATATGAATGGCATTGTCTTATATTACAAGTGTCATTAATGACAAGAAAAGCTCAAGGATAATGAGTAAAGGACCAACTTGAGCAACCAAGAGAAGGAATGTTGTTTCATATTGCGCTACTTATCAAAGCACATTGGGGATAGCGTATCCACAGTGTTGTGGAACACCCAAATCCGAAATACCACTCAATCCTCCAGGCATGGAACCAGCTCTCAGAAAATTCTAATCATATACAAAATCACTTGCAAAAGGAGAACACCTGTCCTGTAAAGAACTAAAAACCATGGAGCCAAAGAACTCCTAGTAATCTTTATATGCATTTTCCTGTATGTAAAATTGTATATGTGTTTTTGTTGTTGTTTGTTTTTGTTGTAGTTGGTTTTGAGGTACGGGGACTGAGGATTGAACCCGGGACCTCATATGCGGGAGACCGGCACTCAACCACTGAGCCACATTGGCTCTTCTGAGTTGGCTCCCTCGTCTGTTTGCTCATTGTTTACTTGTTTGCTCATTGTCTGCTGGTTGTTTTTTTTGCTCATTGTATGTTTGTTGTTTTTGCTCATTGTCTGTGTTTATTTTCTTTAGGAGGCACCGGGAACCAAACCTGGAACTTCCTATGTGGGTGGCGGGCACTCAACTGCTTGAGTCACACCTACTCCCTTTTTTTAAGTTTATTTTTAATGAAAATGAAGCACTGCTTGAGTCACACCCACTCCCTGTTTTTTAGTTTATTTTTAATGAAAATGAAGCTTATAAGTGCATTACTATGCAATCTGCTTTTCACTTATTAAACTTTTCCCCAATTATTAATGCATACTCATAATTTTAGCACAAATGGAACTATGTCAAAAATAATTTTTGTCTGAGCAGTCTTTTATTTTTCTTTTTTGCGGTACATCCTTTTCCCTTTCCACCTCCTCCTCTCCACCCAAGACTGCCATGGCTGGCTATGCAAATTGCAAACTGCCAACAACAGAACACACTGAGATCTGTGCTTTAGCTACCAATTGCTGCATAACACTATCACCACAAATTTAGCATCTTAAAACAACACAGACTTATTATCTCAGTTCCTGGGTGTAGGAGATTGGACATGGCTTAGCTGGGTCCTCTGCTTAGGGTCTCGCAAGGCTTCAGCCAAGGCAGCAGGATCATCTGGAGGCTTGACTGGGGCATTATCTGCTCCCCTGCTTGTGTGGTTGTTGGCGACATTCAGTTCCTTGCAGGACTGAGAGCTTCTATTTTTTGTGGGCCATCAGCTGGATGCGATCCTTAGCTCCTAGAACTTGTGGTTCTCCAATATAACCACTTGTTTTCTCACAGCCAATAAGATAGAGAAAGAGAGCTTCCAACAATATGGGCACTACAGTCTTAGTTAATATCATCATGTAATTATGTATATTCAACACCTTTGCAGTATTTGGAGTGGTTAGCAGCACATCATGGGTTCAACCCATACTCAAAGGAAGGGAATAAAAAAGGGGCAGGGACACTAAGAGGCAGGGATCATGGGAGCCCAGTAAGGATCTGTCCACCACAGTCTATATGAAGGATACCTCTGTATACAGTGCCTAACCTGTGTGGCCACAGTTAGCAGCCCTGTCCATCAGTATCGGCTTTCCCTCACTGCCACCAAGTAACTCATTTTAAGGACCTGGTGTGCATCTTTCCCTACTTTTTCCCTACATATATAATCACATATACTTATGAAATAGGTTTTTGGTTTTTGCTTGTTTTACAAAATGGAGATTCACTCCTTCTTGCATCTTGCTTTTCTCACTTAGCAACATTTCATGGATATCACTGAAAGTTAACTGGTACAACTCACTATATTTTTTAATGGCTGTACAATATTCCAAGTTATGGATATATAATAATTTCTTTAACCATTCCATTGTTGAACGGTATTCATTTTGTTTTAATTTCTCCCTGTCAAGTGAACATTGACAAGAATGAATATATTCTTATGGAGGGTGCCTGGAAAATAGATTCCCAGATACTGGATTGCTGGATTAAAGAGTATGTATATTGCATTTCAACAGATGGAGCCAGCTCCCTCCAAATGGGCTTTAACAATCCACATTTTCTTAAACAACACCTGAGGGTACCTTCTTTCAACATCCTCCATGCAATAGTTTATTATAGGACTGATGGACATAAAACTATCTCATTGTCATTCTAATTTGAATTGTGGTGACTACACTGAGATGGAGAATCTTTTATGTGTTCTTTCATTATTTAACAAATATTTATTGAGTACCTGCTATATTCCTGGGGACTGTTCTATACACAGGGAATACAGCAATGAACAAAACTCATCCCTGCTCTTATAGTGTATATGGCCTGCTACTTAAACTCTACCTGTACCCAAAAACATACATATATAATTACTGGCCATTTGGATTTGCACTTATGTGAATTACTTACTCATATTATTTGTCCATTTTTTAAAATAAGTTGCTCATCTTTGTCCTGTTAAAGTTCTTTATATATTATCTATTTATATAAAACCCTAATCTGCACTCTGCATTGCAAAATTATTTTCCAAGTTTACCATTTGTCTATTGTCTTCATTATGACAAAATTTTCCATACAAAATTTTTCAATTTTCATCAAGTTAAAATACACACACATATATTGTTACAGCTTCTGGATTTCCTAACTCAGCAAGGTCTGACCAAACTCTAATCTGTCACACAGTCTCTTAGATATTCTTGAAAAGTTTTAATAATTTAATTTTGTATATCTTCCAAAAGGAAACCATCATTTATTTAAAAATAAACACACAAAACCTTTCTTTTTCCCAAGCAATTGAAATATTCCTTTGCTATATATTATTTCTCATCCATACTGGGGTCCACATATGGATTCTCCATTCTATTCCACAGATAGATCTGTGTAAAGTATATCAATACCAGATTGATTTGTTACTGTGAGTTTATATTTTGATATCACCTACTCTATTTCTAGATTTCACAATTATTTATTTTTCTATTTGAACTTTTAGAAATTTTTTATCCAATTAAAAGCACTATTAAAATTCCAATAGAAATTTCAATAAATTTATACATTAATTTTATGCTTATTTTGTTATGATATTTCAGCTTCTCTTCCTACTGGTTCTGATCTTATTTTATGTATTTCAATAAGGTGTAACGATATTTTACATATAGGTCTTGTGCTTTCCTTGATAATTTTTTTCCCTAAATATTTAAAGGATATTGCTTTTTTAAATGGAAATTATCCCATTGCCTTTTCTAAGGATGCACTGCCATTCCATAGCTTAGATATCTGAAATGTTTCAATCTGCAGAGCTGTGTCCTTCATTGTTACAGTTTCCTTCTGTGATCTGTTTATTGTCTTCACCAGTTCCTTTTCTCCTTCTGAAATCTATTTTTTCACATATTAGTTTCCTGATGTTATCCTCAAATTTGCCATGATTGCCCTCTCTTTGTAATTTTGCTTTGTGCTTTAAGATGTTTTTTTTTTTTCACTTGCTATCAATGCCACTAATTCTAGTTATGACTAATTCGAGTCATGACATTGACCATCCTTGTGATTTTTGTTGTTGCTGTTACCAAATCATTGTGTTTTTTCTTCTTTAGGTTCAGAAGGTTGTTTTCTCGTATTGATTCAAATTTCATTAAGTCCTCTTATTATGTTCTATTCAAGTTGTTGTGTGCCTCCAGTGGCTCAGTATCATTCGGGGATTATCCTGAGAGTGCTATTTTTGTCTTCTTTTCTCTGGCTAATAGACTACATGGGTAAGGTATTATTCACTTTTTCTGACAACTGGGGCTCAGTTTGGGCCTCTGAGTTGTATAAAATCGTGACTGTACAGTGGTCTTTGCTCCGGGGGACTGGTACATAGCATTAGCCAGTCTAACAGCCCCTTCTTTAGACAACAAGAGGCAACCTTTATCACCCACCTTTTCTTGCAGGTTTAAGAATTGAGAGGACTTGGCCTCTGTGCAGCCCTTTATCAGTTCCTCCAGGTTCCAGTTCTACCTGTTAGGCTTACATGGATTGACGTCCTTTCCCCTGAGGAACCACTAGGACCCTGCCATTCTCTGCTCCTCAGCTAAGACTTTCTGATACTGGATACCAGATTCCCATCTAATCCAGAGAGGAGACAGTCCTTCACCAGTTTTCTCCAGAAGATGCTAGAAAAGCCCAGGTCTTTACTCTCAGACTTCAGACTCTATGAACTTGCTGGCCCAACTGCTACTTGGCTCAGAAAATATAAATTATTTACACTTGGGAAAAGTTGGAAGGTTTCCAGCTTCCACCTCAAAGCATCCCTTCTAACCAGTTTTTAGCCATTTGTCTCATACATTTCCTCCATCAGGTCTGTTGTCATTGAATCCTAAGACTTAACTTCTTGACTGATGTAACCTCTAGCATTTGGCCTGTCATGTGTGTTTTGGAGATGAGAGATGGCCGATAAGTGTTCAAATATAGACTTTCAACTCATCCAAACTTCCACCTTATTTCTCACCCTAACTCCACCATATCCCATGCCTCTATCACCTTTCCCCAACCTGCATGGCCAATTTGCTTTCTTTTACACACCCTTTAAACTTCCATGTCAATTACCACTTCTCTATCTGCTCTCAGTCTTCCAAGGACATGTTGAAATCTCTATACTACTTTTGTCTTTTCCCCCATTCTCTTTGCACTTGTAAGTTTGTGATATTTTCATTTCTCTACCATTTATCATTTTAGCATGTTGAATTCCCCACCTTTAAATAGAAAATAACTTATATTTTAAGACCTCAAGTTTTCACACAGCACCCACCCAGACATGTGAATAAAATTTTGAGTTTATGCTACAATTTTAAACCAATCCTTGACTCTGGATTTGTTTTGGCAAATGTAAAGAAAATCAAGGAAGAAAGCTGCATGATTTGTTGAAAGTCGGCAGAACATATATAATTATTAAATGAATGAGGAAATTTCTCATGAGAACATGTCAGCTCTTCTATCTTGAAAAAGTGAATGTGCAATTGTATTCAAATGAAGTTTACCTACACTCATAATAATAATAAATTGTTTAGAGTATTTATGGCACTGTGGGAAGAATCCAGTCTTTTAGAGGTCCGTATAAAGGAAATAATCATTACTTATATTTTGAGATGAAAAAAATACCTCTCCTACCCCCAACATTTAAAAGAATTTTAGGTGGATTTGGAAGTTATGGGCCTCCAAAAGTAGATTTTTTAAAAATTAGGAGACATAAGGTATATTTCAGTGATGGGTGTCAGGCATGGGGAGACATTCCTTTATAGAGAAAGAATGTGTCCGAAGTACTAGAAATGAATTGTTGGAATAAGGTGGCAGAGTTTTAAAGAAAAGGGAAAGAAAAAGTGCGTGTATCTCATGGAGGAGAGGGAAGGGTGGATCTTGAATATAAATGTTGCGGGATGTTTAAAACAACAATGGGTATAAGAAGAACATGTAGAATAAACGGAATGAGAGCAAATAGACTTGGGCAATCACCGTATTAGAAAAAAGCACCACTATGAATATCAGAAATTAATAAGGTGGTGCTTGTCTGAGATTGTGAAAAGCTCCTACTCCATAGAGAGATAATAAAGGGCCATGGGTGCAAAACCAAGGAGCAAGCTGGCTTGCCATGTGTGGTAGGCAGCACCTTGCGATCAGCCAAGATAGGAACTGCTGTGAGTAGAGATTCAAACTGGACCAGGCAGGAGGCAGGGAGCAGGTTAAAGATTGTTGGCTGGTTGAGAAAACCATGGTTTGAAGCAACAAGCAAAGGTTTCACTTCTAAGTAAGCTAAAAAATGGGTTGAGCTATACCTGAGTTAGGCAGAAATAGCCTGGGAGAGGAGCAGAGGGTAGTACAGAGAGCTACTAGAATCGACTAATTAATTCTTGAAATCTGTGCATCTTAATTGCATCAGGTGAGATTGTGACTCTCCCCAGCTGCCTAACCAGTAGTTAGGTGTCTCCACGAGTCCTTGCATCTGTACCCTGAGCAGGCGCTGTCTGTGCTGGCTTGCCAAGGGCACAGAGGGAGGGCAGGGATTACAGGAGCACCATGTGTGGGCAAAACAACCCCTGCCTGATGTTTACAGGTGGTCTGAGTCCCCATGCCCTGGAACAGAGCAAAGCATCATCTGAGCAACAGAGAGTTGAGATCCTTTCTATAGCATTTCTTAGAATTGATTTTATATTGCCTGAAGGGTTGTTTGCCAAAGTTATGATGTCATAGCTTCAATAAAATATGAGTAAATAGAAAAATCTGTTAGAATATGTATGTAATATGACATTGAAATTAAGACTTTAAAACAATTCTTTTTTGCTGGTAGGACTTAGAAACTTTATATTTTAAAAGCATGTAAAATAACATAGCTTAGTGTTACTCCTGAAGAGAGAAAGAAAATT
>JAQZBX010080255.1:0-13853 GCA_029593785.1 Cabassous unicinctus
TTTTTTTTTTTTTTTTTCAATTTCATTTATTTCTGCTCTAATTTTTGTTATTTCTGTATAACAAAGACTATAAAGCTTGCTTGATTTAAGATTAGTTTGCTGTTCGTTTTTTAGTTCATCCAGGTGTTAAGTCTTTGATTTTAGATCTTTCTTTCTTTCTAATGTAAGCTTTGAGGATGATAAATTTCCCTCACAGCACTGCCTTCACTGCATTCCATAAGTTTTGATAAGTTGTGTTCTCGTTTTCATTCATCTTGAGATATTTACTAATTTCTCCTTCAATTTCTTTTTTGAGTCACTGATTATTTAAGAGTGTGTTGTTTAGCTTCCATATATTTGTGAATTTTCCCATTTGCTGCCTTTTATTTATTTCTAGCTTCATTCCCTTATGATCAGAGAAGGTGCTTTGTATAATTTCAATCTATTTAAATTTATTAAAACCTGTTTTGAGACCTGAATTAGTCAGCCAAAAGGGGTGCTGATGAAAAGTGCCAGAAATCTTTTGGCATTTATAAAGGGTATTTATTTGCGGTAGAAGCATACAGTTACAAGGCCATATAGCATAAGTTACTTCCCTCACCAAAGCTGTTGCCATGTGTAGGAAGAAGATGGCTGCCGCTGTCTGCAATGTTTCTGGCTTCCTCTTCCTATTAAGGCTCCATGGTCCTAGCTTCTTTCAACATCAGCTGTAGGCTGGGATACTTCTCGTCTCTCTCCTAGAGCTGGTTTTTCTCAGGGCTCAGCTGCTCTGATCTCTCCACAAGGTCCACTGTAGACTATCAGGCTAAAGGCTCATCTTTCTTCCTGGGCCTCTCCTGTGTCTAATGCAGACTTTTTCCCTCCTTATGTATCTGCTTCTCTGTGTATTTACTTCCTGGGGCTCCAATATCAACACTCCAACTTCCTTCTCTGCAGTGTGGTTTCCTATTGACATGGCCCAATCAATGCCTTAATCACAATTTAATCAAGTAAAAGTGAAACCTTTAAATCTAATATAATCTAATATGCCCAGAGGAAAAACCAGTTCACAAACATAATCCAATATCTATTTTTGGAATTCGTAAATAATGTTAAACTGCTACAAGTGCCAACATGAGGTCTATTCATAGCACTTGAGAAGATTGTATATCCTGCTGATTTAGGGTGCAATGTTGTTTATTGTTATTAGGTCTAGCTCATTTATCACTGCAACAGTTTGAAATTCTTTTGTGAATCTCCAAAAGAAAAGATTATGCTCTTAAAATATTTTATTCCTATGGGTATGGTACCATTTGATTGCATTAGATTCACTTTAGGTCACTTGATTAGATGGTTTCTGATTGTGCTGTGTCAGTGAGGCATGACTCAATTTGAGTATCTGCCCTCTTGTTGGACCTGATATAAATGGAAACACAGAGAAAGAAATTGCCATATTTGATTCTGCAATGTGAGAGAGGACTCAAGGAATGCTACTAGCCAAAGCCTAAACATGAAGCCACCAAGAGCCTTGTCCCATGGTGTAGCTGAGGCTGATGAGATGAGCCATGTATCTAATAGCTACCAGCTGAACTCGGGAAGTGGAGCAACCAAGACTGAGATAGTAGGCCTGATAAGAAGCAAGTTTTATTCCTGCTTGCCGATAGCTGAGCTCCAGGAGACAGTAGTTTCTGTATAGGAAAGAGGAGACCTCAGAAGTGATTGTTGGCCATCTTTGCCACATGGCAGGACCCTAGAATCACCAGGAGATGACGTTGGTGAGAAACCATCTGTGCTGATGCCTTGATTTGGACATCTCACAACCTCAGAACCGTAATTTTTACTCTATATAAATCCCCTTTATGAATGCCAACACATTTCTGGTACTTTGCATCAGCAGCCCTGTGTCAAAAAGACAGTAATATCATTCAAGTTCTCTGTTTCCTTGTTGATCCTCTTTGTAGTTCTGTCTCTTGATGTGATGGGCGTCTTGAAGTCTCCAACTATTATTGTGGAGATGTCTGTTTATTCCTTCAGATTTACCCATGTTTGACTCATGTATTTTTGACACCCTGGTTAGGTGCATAGATATTTATGATTGCTATTTTCTTCTTGCTGGTTTGTGCTTTTCATTAATATATAAAGGCCTTCTGCATCTCTCATAATATTTTTGCTTTTAAACTCTTGTTTTTTTCCCTATTTTGGTATAGCTACCCCTGCTCTTTTTTATTTCCTCTACACTTTACATGAAATACCTTGTTTCCAAACTTTCCATTTCAGCTATTTATCTCCTTGGGTCTGGGGTGAGTCTCTTATAGACAAGATATGGGAGGCTCATATTTTTTATTAATTCGGTCAAACTGTTTTCTGAATGTGAAATTTACTCTATTAACTTTCAGTGTTATTACTATAAAGGCATTACTTACTTCACCCATTCATTCCTTTGGCTTTAATGTGTCATATCTTATTTTTGCCTGTCTTTTTACCCTTTTGGTTACACTCTGATAATCTTCATTTCCCCACTTTCCTCCAAGGCTCTCTCTCCTTTCTTTTCCTTTCAGTCTGAAACTTCCTTTAATATTTCTTTTAGAGCCAGCCTCTTGTTTACAAATGCTCTTAGTGTCTGCTTATGAGTGAATATTTTAAACTCACCCTCATTTTTGAAAGACACTTTTGCTGGATAAGGATTTCTGTGCTTGCAATTTCTCTTTTTCCGTATCTTAAATATATCATACTACTTTCTTCTTGTCTCTATGCTTTCTCTTTTTTTTTTAAAATGCTTTTTTTCACAATTTTATTGTTGCATATTATAAAAGCATAAATCCATCCAAAGAGTGCAATTATTAGTAGTCACTGTAATCACGTTTGTGTATTCATCACCCTAATCACTCCCAAAGCATTTTCATTATTCCAATAATAAAAATAAACGAAAACAAACAAAATTCATCATCTCTCAATCGCTGTATGCCTCACCTGCTGTACAGAGCTGTTATTCTTTGTCTTTCTCTCTAGTATATTTTTATTTATAGTTTGTAAAATGGTTTTATATATGCAGTATCACCCATATTCGTGTATTACATGGGGTTTTACTATCTTATACAGTCCCTTGTTATAGTTTCTAGCTTTCCTTCTAGTAATATACATGACTTTAGACTTTCCTTTTTAACCACTCTCATACCCATAAAATAGCACTGTTAGTTACAAACATCATGATATGCTTTAACCATTTCTCTTCATTTCCAAAGACTTACTGACAACCTTTTAAACAATTCTGCACAGATTAACCCTCAGCTTTCCATTCTCTACCTTCCTTCCATTTTCTGTTACTCTATATTGTAATTATTAACTCCATGAATTTACATAATATATTTAGTTCACAATAGCGCAATCATACAGTATTTGTCCTTTTGTGCCTAGCTTGCTTCACTCAACATAATATCTTACAAGTTCGTCCATGTTGTCATATGCTTTATGACTTCATTTCTTACCTCTGCATAATATTCCATTGTGTGTATACACTACAATTTGTTTATCCATCCATCAGTTGATGGACACCTGGATTGTTTCCAACTTTTGGCAGTTGTGAATAATGCCACTATGAACATCAGTGTGGAGATGTCTGTGTGTGTTTCTGCTCTAAGTTCTTCTGGGTATATATGTAGTAGTGGTATTGCTGGGTTACAAAGCAAGTCTATATTCAGCTTCCTTAGAAAATGCCAAACAGTCCTCCACAGTGTCTGTTTCATTCTACATTCTGCCAACAGTGAATAAGCATTCAGGTGAGAAATCCACACTAAGTCTTATAGGATGCCCGTTCTGTGATGGATCGCTTTTCTATTGCTGATTTTAGAATTCTCTCTTTATCTTTGGCATTTGACATTATGAATAGTATGTGTCTCAGGTTAAGTCTATTCAGATTTATTCTAATTGGAGTATGTTCTGCTCCTTGGATATGTATATCTGTATCTTTCATAAAAGTTGGAAAATTTTCTGCCATTATAACCTGAAATATTTTTCTGCCCATTTTCCCTTCTTTTCTACTTCTTGAACTCTCATGATACATATGCTGTTGCAATTCATGCTATCATTCATTTCCCTGATTTCCTGCTCAATTTTTCCCATTCTTTATCCAGTTATTCTGTCTTTTCAATTTCAGCTCTTTTGTCTTTTAATTCACTGCTTCTTTACTCTGCCATTCCAAATGTTTTTTTTTGCCTATAATATATTTTTAAACTCATTCATTATGTCTTCATTCCCATAGAATTTACTATTTTTCTTTTTAAGCTTCTAAACTATTCTTTATGTGCTCACCCAGTGTATTTTTAAATATATAATAAACTTTATTTTTAAAGTGGTTTTAGATTACAGAAAAGTTATATTCAAAGTATTGATTTATTTATGTTGTCACATGTGTCAATAATTCATTCCTTCTTACAGCTGAGTAATATTCCCTTGTATGTATATACACATTTGCTTATCCATTCACCTGTTGATGGCCACTTGGATCACTTTCAATTGTAGCAGTAGTGACTAATGCTGCTGTGAATATTGGTGTGCATATACCTGTTTGTGTCCCGATTTTCAATTCTTCTGGGTAAATACTTAGTAGTGGGACTGCTTGATAATATGGCAATCCTATTGTTAGCTTCCTGAGGTACAGCCAAACCATCTACAATAGCTGCATCATTCTACATTCCCACCATAGTTGCTGAGTGTTCCCTTTCCTCCACATCCTCTCCAATACTCATCATTCTTGTTTTTTTAATAGCCACCAATCTAATAGGTGTAAGATGATATCTCATTGCATTTGATTTTCATTTCCCTAATAGCTAGTGATGTTGAGTATCTTTTCTTGTGCTATTTAGCCATTTGTATTTCTTCTTTGAAAAATTGTCTATTCAAATCTCTTGCCCATTTTTCAAATGCCATGTTGGTCTTTTTATTATTCAGATGTAAGATTTCTTTATATGTGCTGGCTATTAGACTTATAACCACTTATTGAATAAGTGGTTCTCAAATACTTTTTCTCCCGTTACATAGGCTGCCATTTCACTTTTTTGACAAACTCATTTGAAGCACAAAATATTTTCATTTTCAGGAAGTTTCATTTATCTATTTCTTCTTTCATCAGTCATGCTTTGGGTGTAAAGTTTTAAAACCATTAGCTACAACATTGATGCTTCCCTACATTATCTTCTAGGAGCTTTTTGGTTTAGCTCTTATATTTAGTTCTTTGATCCATCTTGAGTTAATTTTTGTATAGGGCATGCATGGGTGATCCTCTCTCAATGTTTTGGATATGGATATCCTGTTTTCCCAGAACCATTTGTTGAAGAGGGTGTTCTGTCCCAGTTGTGTGAAATAAGGGGATTTCTTGAATATCAGTTGGTCTTATATGTTTGGGATTATGTCAGAACTCTTAATTCAGTTCCACTGGTCAATATGTCAATCCTTGTGCCAATGCCATGCTGTTTTGACCACTGTAGCCTTGTAGTATGCTTTAAAGCCAGGTAGTGAGATAACTCCAATTTTATTTTTATTTTTCTCAATCTTTTTGACTATTCGGGGCCCCTTGCCCTTATAAATAAATTTCATAATTGTCTTTTCCAGTTCAGTAAATTATGCTGTTGTCATTTTCCAGGGATTTTGTTAAGTCTGTAAATCAGTTTGTGTAGGATTGGCATCTTAATGATATTTAATCTTGCAATCAAAGAACATGGAATATTCTTCTATTTATTTAGGTCTTCTTTGATTTCCTTTAATAATGTTGTGTAGTTTTCTGTTTGAAAGTCCTTTACATACATAATTAAGGTTATTCCTATATATTTGACTCTTTTTATTGCTATTTTAAATGGAATTATTGTCTTGATTTCCTCCTCAGATTGTGTATTATTGTACAGAAATGCTACTGAGTTTTGCACCCTGAATTTGTATATCCTTTCACTTTACTGAATTCGATTATCAGCTCTAGAACCTTTGTTTTAGATTTTTCAAGGCTCTCTACATATAGGTTCATGTCATCTGCAAATAGTGAAAGTTTTACTGTTCCTTTTCAGTTTGGATTATTTCTATATCTTTTTCTTGCCTAAGTGCTCATCTAAGTACTTTTAATATAATGTTAAATATAAATGGTGACAGTGTAAATCCTTGTCTTGTTCCAGATCTTAGAGAGAAAGCAGATAATTTGTTTAATGTGTCGTTGGACATGATTAGCAAGTATTTCTTTGAGAATTTTTACATGTAATTTCATTAAACAGATTGGTCTATAGTTATTTTTTCTTGTGACATTTTATGTGGCTTTGGTATTAGGGTGATGCTGGCATTAGAAAATGTGTTATGCAATGTTTCCTCTACTTGTAGTTTTTGGATAATTTTAAGGAGGATTGGTGTTAGTTCTTTCTCGAATGATGGTGAGAATTCACCCTTGAAGATTTCTGGTCCTGGGCTTTTCTTGGATGGGAGTTTTTTGATGACTTTTCAAACTCTCTAAATATGATTAGACTGCTTCTTTCATCAATATAGGATGCTTCTGTGTTTATAGAAGTTTATCCATATCTTCTAAGTTATACATCTTCTTGGCATTCAATTATTCAGTGTAACCACTTATGATACTCTTTATACCCTTTCTTCTTTATTTTATTTTATTTATTTGCATCTTCTCACTTTTTTCTTTATTATTCTAGCTATGTGTTTGTCAATTTTATTAATCTTCACAAAGGACAAGGTTTTGGTTTTGTTAAATTTTCCAGTGTTTTTTTTTTTCTCAATTTCATTTAGTTCTGTTCCAAACTTTATTTCCTTTGTTCTTCTTGCTTTGGGATTAGCTTTGTTCTTTTTTGTTTTCCAGGTGCACAGTTGGTCCTTTAATTTTAGTTTTTTCTTCTTTTTTAATATATGCGTTTATGACTATAAATTTTTCTCTCAGCATTGCTTTATCTTCTTGCAATAAGTTTTGATATATTGTGTTCTTTTATTTATTCACTTATAGGCAGTTATTGATTTCTTTTTCAATTTCCTCCTTGAGTCACTGATTGTCTGCTTGTGTTGATTAAGTTTCATATATTTACCCCTATTATCTGCTCCTTATTAATTTCCAGCTTCATTCCATTGTGGTTAGGAAAAATATTTTGTATAATTTCAATCTTTCTAATTTTGCTGAGACTTGTTCTGTGACCTGGCATGTGGTCTTTCCTGGAGAATGATCCATGTGCGCTTGAGAAGAATGTATATCTTGGTGTGTTTGGGTGTAATGTTCTGTATATGTCTATTAAGTTGAGTTCCTCTCAAATATTTTTCAAGGTTTTTGTTTCTTTATTAAACCTCTGTCAAGATTTCTGTCTAATGGTTACAATGGTGTATTAAAATCCCCCAATATAATTGTAGAGGCATCTATTTCTTTCTTTAGTTTTTTTTTCTTTAAAATAAAAATTTTTAAATTCTCTTTAAAATTTATTTTTAAGGAACTTTAGTTTGCATAGATGTTACATTCAAAATATCCCACACCTCCCCCACTTTCCCCCATTACCAACTTTTTTTCATGTGTTACATTTGTTACAATTGATGAAAAAATATTGAAACATTTCTATGAATCATGGTCTATAGTTTACATTATCCTTTACACTGCACGGTTTTTTAGTTTTTGACAAAAAGTATAATGGCATGTATCTGTCATTGTAATAACATGCAGAACAATTCCAATATCCTCAAAATACCCCATGTTGCATCTATTATTCCCTTTCCCTCCCCTCACATCCCCTAATGACCTCTTTCTTTATATTAGTGTTTCAGGTTTTCCCATTACTATTATAATACTAAGTCTACTTTGGTCCATAGTTGCATTTCCCTCTTCTGCTTGTTCATTCCTCAATATTGAGGATTTTGGGATGATGATACCTACCCTGTGTCTGATTGAGAAGGGGCTTAGATTCCATGGGTCAGATGGATGGAACTGTCTTGCTTGCAGTTCTAGATACAATCTTTCTTTTGAGGGGAGGGGCATTATCTATCATCATCCTTTGTTAGTCCTCCTGGGTGAATCCAATGAACTGGAGAGTAGGTATTGGTCACAACTTTGTTGAGTTTCAGATCTCAACCAGCATATGAACAGCCCAAAGATTCAAGTCCCTGGGACATATATTTAAGGGATATAGTGGTAATTACAGGTTCAAATAAAAAGAACAGAAGAACCGTGTGTCATAAAATTATAAATGAATCTCAGTCTCATACATTAGGGAGATAGGTTATCATATATTCCAAGGTAAGTCTCACCAACAGGTGCTGATTTCCTAGAGTTGTCTGCCCTTCTTATAATGTGTAGATGTCTCTAATGCTTTCAGGAACACCCCTGCCTGAAGCACTGTTTACTGTGGCAGTGAGATTCTCCTGAGATATGCATAAGCATAACCTTTGGAATAAATTCCCAACACACTTTTGAAATGTCTTAGCCAGAAAAAATAATTTATATTTAATATTTACCCCATTTGTTCAAAGTCTTTATCCAAATGCTTCACTACTATGCACTTGGTAATAATCCCTTGATGCCAGGGAGGCCCATTACCAGTAGTCATGTCCCATGCTGGCAGAATGCATTGAGTTTATATGTTGTGCTTGACTTAGAGAGAGGCCATGTTTGAGCAACAAGAGGCTTTCAGGAGGTAACTCTTAGGCAATATATATTACCAGGATAAGTTTCAATTTCACAAGAACAAGGTTCATAAGTACAAACATACGTATCAAGGGAGTGGTGTATTTGTCTGTCCTCCTTTGCTAGACATTGTCCATGTATTCTAGAGTGGGGTTTCTTAATTTTTTCTGTTCCATGAACCCCTTTGCCAGTCAGATGAAAACCATGGACCCCTTCTCAGAATGTAATGGCAGATAGTTTTATGACACTCAATATTGACATGTCTTGAAATTAAAATTTGGGATTATTTAAAATTAATTCAAGCTCACAGACCCTCTGAAATCTTTCCAAGGACCCCATGGAACCCTCATTAAGAATCCCTGCTCTAGAGATTCTTGCCATGCTATTAGAGAATGTAGCAGGATTCCTTAAGATGAGACTTTACTATTCCATTCATTATTGTGTAGGTCTCCACCCACAGAGACATATGACTAAAACACCCTGTATATGACCAAAGTTTTCTCTCCTTATCTTTATCATTGTTTGCTTCATGTATTTTGGGGTACCCTGGTCTTTTGCATAAATATTTATGATTTTTTTTTCTTGATAGATTACCCCATTTATTAATGTACAGTGTCCTTTTCTTAGTCTCTTACAACAGCTTTGCATTTAAAGTCTATTTTGTCTGATATTAATATAGCTACTCATGTCATTTTTAGATTTTTTTTGTATTAAAACTCATTTTCCAACCTTTCACTTGCAACATCCTTTCATCTCTGGGTCAAGGTGAGTTTCTTGTAGACAGCATATAGGTGGGTCATGTTTCCTTATACATTGTGCAAATCTATGTGTTTAAAATGGACGGTTTAATCCATTAACATTCAGTGTTATTGTTGTTAAGGCAGTATTTACATAAGCCATTTTTTCTTAATGTTTATATGTGCCATATTTTGTTTTTGTTTCTCTTTTTATTCTTTTATTTCTTCTTACAAATAATCTTCCCTTCTACACTCTCCTCCAGCCCTCCCTCTCTTGTTTTCCTTTTAACCTGCAGAACTCCTTTTAGTATTTCTTGAAGGGTAGGACTCCTGTTGACATATGTTTCCAAATTTAGTTTTTCTGTGAATATTTTGAACTCTCCTTTTTTTCAGAGTACCAGCTTTGTTGGATACAGAATTCTTGGTTGACAGTTTTTGTTTTGAACACCGTAACTATGTCATATCACTCCCTTTTTGCCTCCATGGTTTCTGATGAGAAATCAGTGCTTACACTTATCATGCTTCCCTTTATGTAACACATCTCTTTTTCTCTAGTTGCTCTCAGAGTGATTGACAATCTGATAATATGTGTTTCAGGGTAAGCCTTATAGGATTCATTATGTTTGGAGTGCACTGCATTTCTTTGACATATACATCCATGGCCCTCTTAAGAGTTGGGAAAATTTTAGCCATTATTTCCTCGACACTCTTTCTGCTCTCTTTCCTTTCTCTTCTCCCCTAGAATACCTATAATATATATGTTTGCATTTCTCCTGTTGTTATTCAATTCTCTGTTCCCTGCTGAACTTTTATATTTTTTATCTATCTGTTCTACTATCTGTGCAATGTCAGATATTCTATATTCAATGACACTACACCTTTCCTCTGTCTGTTCAAATCTGCTGTTGTGTGTTTGCAGCATATTTTTAATTTCTTGCATTGTCCCTTTCATCACCATCAGGTCTTTTATATATATATATATATATATGATTTCTTCTCTTATTTCCTCCAGTGTCTTCTTAAAATCCTTTATCTCATTCTTCATTTCATTAAGTTGATTTATGATATTTGTTTGGACTTCCTTGATTAATTGTTCCACATTCTGCTTCTCCTCCTGCTTATTAGTTTGCTCATTAGACTGGGTCATGTCTTACTGTTTCTTACTATGGCTTGTAATTTTTTGTTCATGTCTGGGCATCTGTTTATCATAATATGCTTATTCAGTTGGACAGCTTCTCTTTCTAGTCTAAGGTTTTATTTAATTTTGTGTTGTTTTGAGACTTTTGATGCTTGGTTCCAATTATTCTATATCTTTATAATTGTCCATGTTCCCTGCAAAAATATTAATTCTACAAAAAATAAATAAAGAAAGAAAGAAAGAAAAAAAGAATAATAATCTATAAAAGATAGAAAAGGAATCCCAAAAGAGCCAAAGAATAAGTCATAATAGTGAAAAATCATAAAAAGTAAAATAAATTAGAATAGAAAAGGTGGAAGAAGAAAATAGAAACATTAAAAAATAAATTAAAACAAAGACTTGAAAACAGAGAACAGAACAGAAGAAAGAAAATTAAGGCCAAGTAAGAGAAGGTGGAATGAAGAAAAGAAAAGGAAGAGGGAAAAATGAAATAAAAGAAAGAATAAATAAGGAGAGAAAAGAAGAAGAAGAAAAAAACAATGAATAAACAGGCCTCTCTGTCATGCCACTAGCAAACTGAAATGCTGCTTTTCCCACATTTCTTCCTCCCCTAGGATGTTTTGGCTGGGCACCTGACAACCTGATGAATTGTTCTCTGTCTCCCTTCTGCTCCAGGCCAATTGAGCACCTGATAGCTCGCCAACTGCCTTTGCCAGCTCCCATTTCCCTCAACCAAGTTAGTGCCTGTCAGTTCACTGGCTTACTCTCCTGGCTCCCCTCTCATCCTGGCAGTTGGGAGCCTGTGAACCCTCTCCCTTACTAACCCAGTTCTTGTCTCCCAGGGCAGTTTTGTGTGACAGCCTACATTATCTGTTCCCCCCTCCCCTGTCCCTGGTGCCAGTTAAGTGCCAGCTCCTGTCTCTCCTTTTTCTGAGAATTGCCTGAGATCTTGTCTACCTGCCCTATATTCCCATTCCCCTACTCCTTTCTCCTCCTGAGCCAGCTGGTTGCAGGTGCCTATACCTGTTTCCCCTGCAGTTCTCCCCCAACCTTGAGAACCTGCTGGACACTGAGAAACATCTCTAGTTGCACTGTGCCTTTCCTCACTCTTGGAGCTGGCTGAATACTTGTTTGCCAGCAAAATCACCTCCCCAGTTTCCCTCTTCCTGTATCTGGCTGGGTGCTGGCTTGCCTGCAGTTTCTGCCAAGGCTTCCCTCTCTTCTGCCTGATTGGGTTCCCACTCTCTACCTGCCCTCTCTGATTGCCTCTGAGGTCCCATGAATTTCCTTCTGCCTTGTAAGCCTGCCTACCTTCCCACAATTTCTGGAGTAGGATTATAGCCTGATGTTCCCTTCCCCACCATCTTGATCACTGCTCAGTGTTGTCTCAATGTCCTTTAACTCTTTAGCTTTATTTTCCTTTAACTACTAACACTGAATTAAATTTGTTTGAACACCTTTGATTAGTTGTTTCAAATCCTAGTTCTCCTCTGGCATTTTGATTTGTTCCTTTGACTGGACCATATCTTCCTGTTTCTCAGTATGACTTATAATTTTTTGTTGGTATCTAGCCATCTGATTATGATAATGGATTTCTCTCCCTTGCCTAGGATTTTATTGTTGCAAAAGTTTTCATTATTTCTCTTTCTTGATTCTTGGCTCAACTTTTTCTAGGTCTTTAAAATTGCCCCTATTTAATTGATCAATACAGGGCTAAGGATCCAGAAGATGGGTGCAGACCAGTTTGCAAGGTCATTGGGGAGGGGAACAGTAAAGGCACCAAAAAGCCACTCATTTTTTTATCCTGGGGTGCACTTTCCAGGCCTGCCAGCAGATGGTGATCTTTGGCAAACCCCTATGCTCCATTGCTAGTGGGCAATGTGTTCACTAAAACCATGACTGACCATGAAGTGCCAAACCCATTTTTTTAAGGGTTCCCTCCTCCTGAGAGGGTTATTCAGAGCCATGCTTCTCTGTTCAAACTCACCTAGTGCCCCTTATCTTCAACTGACCTTTTTCCCAGGAAGGAAAAAAATAATCAGTCCCTTTGCTGAGTCTCCTCTTAGTTTTTGGCTATGTTATATAAAAGAATTTAAGAACATGCCAGTTTAGTTGGGCCAGAAGTGTATTAAGGAAATGAGAGAAGAAAATATATAATGGGAGAAAAAAACAGATTACAAGTCTCCAGGTATACTTGCACACTGGTCCAGGCAGGGAGAGAGGGAGGTTTAGCTTGTGTGGTTGCTTTTAAACCATTAATTATTTCTCCCCTTGCTAATGTCCAGGAGATGTGTTCTAACTCTTTGATGTTTTGATTGATTACCCCACCTGAGGGGGGGATCGGGGGCCTCTGAGGGACCCCCAGTGGGGGGTGAGAGGTGTGGAGGACGAACGCGGCGCAGAGAAAGATGACGGCGGAGACAAGGTGAGTGGCGCAGGTCTGTTTATTCAGGAAGTGCAACGCTTTTTATAGGGCATAGGGGGATGTGGCGGTTGCTGATTGGCGGGCGTGGGGTTGGCGGGAAGATTGTGGCGCGAACAGGGAGGAGGGTAAGGATTGGTTGGTTTAAAGATGAATGGCGGTTGGGGATTTGTGGGTTCTTGCTGCTGGCAGTTGAGAGATGCAGGCTTGCTTGACATAAGCTGCTTTGTATCTTAGCCTTAACAGCCATGTTAAAGGGGGGTTGGGGACGGGGCAGAGGGGGAAGGAGTGGGTGTTAGGGTTGATAGGGTGCCGGAAGAGTTAAAGGGAGAGGGAGCAGGTGAGATGTTTTTCTATATCCTACAACATCTCCCCCTTTAAATTTATTAGTAGAGCCTTGGCTGAAAAACTGTTGAGTGCTGCCATGAAGGTCCCCATAGGCGATCTTTTGGCATTAACCTGCTGGGGGAAATAGAGGCCTTGACGATTTTTATTTTTGGGGGGGGCTGTGCCTGTCTTAGGTTAGGACCGTGCTGAATGGCTGCTGGATCTTACCCGTCATGCGAGACCATGGCAGCTATTGGTCGGCAGCAATTGGCCAGGTCTCTGTCGGCAGCAATTGGCCAGGTTCCTGTCTTAGGTTGATCCAGCGGCTTAGCCGCGAGTGAAGAGAAGGGTCCTGTTACCCGTTATTGACTAACCAGTCCAGCACCCAAAGAGGCATGTTTCTCAAGGAGCTCAAAAACGGCCTTTATTATTTGGGCCCTCCTTTGCAGTGCTTCGCCTTGCACCCAGCGGTACCAACCATAGCATAAGCTAGGAGCATGCTTTTGAGTAGCATGCTGTTCCCGTGGAAGGGGGTTTATATGCCTTCAGGATAGGCAGCACTCGAGTTTTAAGTAGCCAGTTGATTCCACATTATCTATTATCACGGCACCATCTCCCCCTTTAAATTTA
>JAQZBX010080256.1:0-13838 GCA_029593785.1 Cabassous unicinctus
TGGGTGTGAAGGAGAGTGTGTGTGTGGAGTGTGTGTGTGTGTGAAGGAGTGTGTGTGTGAAGGAGTGTGTGTGTGACTTTGCCAGACGGGGCCCTCCTGCCCACACACCCTCTGCCCCTGGACGGCCACCAAGGGCAGGCGGAATGTCGCCGGCGCAGGCGCCATGGCACCGCCCCATCGGGCCCTCTTCACAGACGGGCCCTGGGGCTCAGGAGAGTGCACAGCTGCCCAGCAGGGGTGGCGCGGGGCCTGCGCTCGGTCCCTCCGCCCAGAGCCCGCCCGCAGCCACTTCCTGGTGCCCAGGGCCACGGCTGGGGAGGAAGGGCGCGCCTTCTCTTCCTCTCCTGTCCGAGCGCCCGACTCTCCTCGCCACCTTCCACGCCGCGCACCGGGGCCGAGAAGAGGGGCTCGGGCTCGGGGCTCCCCCGGGTCGGGGGCCGTCCAGCCTGGCTGGGCTCCCCGGGCCTCGCGGGCCACCCCTGGCGGGAGGGGCGGCGGGCCAGGAGGGCGGGCGCCCGGGGTGCGCTCCCCGCGCCGGGCACCAGGCGTCGCCCCCGCTCCTCGCAGCGCGGGGCCCCGGTCCCCGTCCCCGCCCCCGCCGCGGAGCCTGAGCCAGAGCCGAGCAGGCGGCGGCACCCGCTGGACAGATTTCCTGCTCGGCTGCGGGCGGGCGGCAGAGGCGGCGCCAGTGGCGCCCGGACCCCGCTCCCTCCTCGCGTCCCTACGACAGCGGCGCCCCGGAGGGCGGCGGGCGGGCGCCCGGGAGATGCGGAGCCGCGGCGGCGGCGCGACCGGCGCGACTGGAGCGGCACCCCCGAGGTGAGCGCGCGCGCGGTGGTGGCTGTGCGCCTCCCCGGGTGGTCGTGTGTCCCTCCGGGATGCCCGAGCAGGCCGTGCAGCCTCCTCGGACGCCGCCGCGGGAGGAGGGAGGGGCCGCGCCGGGGCGCCGGGTCCCCGAGCCCGGTCCCTGTCAGGCTGCGGCGCGCCCAGTACCAGCGCCTGGGGACCGCGGCATCCCGTCCACCCGCCCGCGGCGCGTCCCTCCCCGGAGTCCCCGGCCCAACTTCTCGGCCACCTCGGCAGCCCCGGCGCGCTCTCCCGGTAAACCGTCTGCTGGTGGCGACAGTGCACGGGGACTTGCACAAGTGTGTGAACGCGGGCGACACCAGGAGGGGGTGCCATCGGAGGTGCTGGTGCGCCGGGGGCTCGCGCGGGTTGAGAAGGAGCTTTTGGAGAAAGTGACTGAACTGTGCCAACTCCGGAGGGGCCACAGGCAGGGCGGCTGCTGGGATGCTGCCCCCAGGGTCCACGCGGGGCTTGCCTTCCCCAGGTGCAGGGGACTCAGAGATGCGACAGGGAGGCCCGCCAGGCCGGCAGGTCCTAGCTGGCCCAGGCCAGACTGCCTGGATTTGCAATGTTGGTGGATGACCTGTCAGGGCGCCTGGGGCCAGTGGCCAGTGCAGTGCCATTTCTGCGTCTCCCTGGGACCGTCAGGGGACAGCCGGGCCCCCCACGGGTAATGAGGAAGAGCCAAGCCCTGCAACGACCATGCTAGACCTGACCTAAATTCTTTCCAGGCACAGCAAATCTTTCTCGAAAGGTGAAAAAATTATACTTGCAAAATTAGGCAATTGATTTGTCTTGAATTATGACCACTCAGAGTTTCAATCCAAGAAACTCGAGGAAAGAAGCAGTAGCTATCTCAGTGCTTGTATTTTGGAGGGGAAGATAGTGGAATTGAATGGAAGCCAGCAAAGGATGGTGACATGTTTTGGAAGTCGCTGTGTCCATGTCCTGTCAGCTGCTCTTGACCTCAGGTGACCCATGACCTAGGTGCTGGGCCATCTTTGTGTCCCAAAGGTCGGAGAAGGTTTTCCTTAACAAAATAAAGACTCACACTCATTTAGATTGAGTGGGTGGGAAGTGGGGTCTTTATAAAACGTGCTTTAAGCCATAGGAGGGCATGGAATGGTGAGGCGCAGGCGAGTGTGGCAGGCTGCTGATCTCCACGACCGCTCTAGGTGCGGCCAGACAGGGTCAGGGTCTGGGCTTTCCGGGTGCTCGGCAAGCAGTCACAGGGGATGCAGGCTGCACCTGGCCCCTCCCAGACATGGCCATGCACCCAACATGACCTTGGGGACCAAGGTCTTTGTACGTATCCCTGTGAATTAGCAGCAGTCCCCACCCCCCGCCAAACAGCAACAGATTTTCCACGTGTCAACATGAGCTAGGGCCTAGATTTGTCTCCGTAAAAGGCCAGGTCGTTGGATTGAGCAGGTGGTTTTAGATTCATACACATACCCCCTTGCCACCCCAGCCAAATTAGTTGTGGGGAGTCAGTGAGGGAGTTGCTGTCACTGCGTAGTGGCTTCCTAGAACCCCTGTGGGGGGCACAAATTTGATATATAGAGACATGGTCCAGTCTACAAGCCACGCACAAAAGCCGCTCCTCACTTCTGTGCAGGCTCCCCTGGCGGAGAGAAGTCTGCTGTGGATTGGCACTTCCACTGAGGATGGAGGAGGTCCTGAAGGCCTGGGTCCTAATGAGTGACTGCTGCCCCCTCCAGGGAGATACGTGTTTGCCAAGCATTGACCCCTGGGAGGTGCTGCAGTGGAGATGAGGGTGGGCAGCGGATGGCAGAGGCATCAGAGCGGGGCATTGAAAGTGGACACGTGAGTGGTTAGAGTTTGTTAGTATTGACCCTGAGACGTGAACTCCATTTGGTCAAAATGTGCTTCTCTTCCAAACTATTGGTCCACTTGGCTGCATCTCCACCACCATCCTCCCGGTACACGATCTCCCTCCCCCCAGGCCAGATGCCCATTTCTAGCCCTGCCTACCCCTCAGCAGTCCTGCCTAGCCATTTACTTGATATTTTTACTGGGAGCTCAAATGCACACCCCACCCAACGTGTCCAAAACCAAACTTGTGATGTCCCCCACCCAAGCCAATGCTTTCCTGTGGTTACACAAACCTCCATCCTGCTGCAGAAAGATAGGCTGGGCTGTGGGACAACACGGTATCCTCAGCACCTAGAGGCCCTGACCATAGACTCCTGATAACTGTTGGTGGATGGCAAACAAGGGACGAAGTGAAACTGTGCAGGAGCACGTCTGCTGATGCAGAGGAGTTGCTGTGTACTCTGAGTGGTTGTCTGTTATGATTGGTAGGCAGCCACAAACTGTTGTCGACGCAGATTGAATCTGAATGATGCAGAGATGCGAGAGGGTCATTTTGGGGTCATGTCGCCAACTACCTGAGCTGGACCAGAGAGAAATCCCAAATGACCTCCCAAAGAGTCAGTTTTGGAACGTGCTCGAGGCTGACCTCCATTCGCTTATTTGACACGTCTTGTTCCTTTATAACATGAGTTAAACTTACAGAGGTTCTCCTGCCAACACAGGAATGAATGTGTTCGTTGGGATAAAGACCAGCGTTCTTAGTGCTTGCTGATCACTAGGGGGAAAACCGTGTCCTCCAAGATCGCCTAAGTCTGCCCTTTAGCCGGCTAGGTCCCAGGGAACTGATGGCTTGGTACTCCCTGAAGGTGCCCTGTGCTCTCTGGCTCCTCGGATGTGGAGCCTGCTCAGCCTCCTGCTCTGAGTCTCCTTCCTCTTTACCTTCATCTTCCTGACTCCTGCCCACTCTTCAAGGCCCACCTCAAATGCCTCAGGCTCCACAGAGCCTCCTTGGCCCCTCTGTGCAAGGGTAGTCGCTCTTCTTCTTCATCCCATTGGACTTATCTGTGCCTGTTTTAAGGCACTTATCAGACTCTATCTTGGGTTCCGGTTGACTTGTTCAAATGATTTATCTCCTCTTAGAGGCAGTCGGTGCTTTCAGGATGGAGGGCGTGTTTCTGAGAGACGATGTGGTCTACAGAAGCGAGGAGCTTGGACTTCGGGTTCAGATATGGATTCAAACTCTGACTCGCATGACCTTGGCTAAATGATTTAAAATCCAGTCCTTCATGTGCCCTTCTCTAAAATGGGAGTAATAATCTCTATTTCACATGGCTATTTTAAGAATTAGAGACCATGCATATAAAATACAAGGGGCATGATTAGCACCTGCTAAATTGCAATTATAATTCCCCTAACTTAACACCACATATTGCATTTATTAGGTACCAGTGAAGTGTAAATGAATGAATGGACAAAACTAAATAGCTTGTCAGGAAAATCCACATTAATAGATAGATTCCTTTTGTGAGCCACTCTTTTCAAGTGTTAGGACAAATATGGTGTAATATGCTGGATAACTATTTTTTGCATGACAATCTTAAGGATTATGTAAATTTTGTGTGATTAAGTATTTAAATTTCATAATAGTATCGCTTATTCACACTCCATGAACAAATCCGTTCTTTAACATACGCTGTTGACTATTCCATGTTACAGTGGTCTGTGGGGCAGTTTTTTTTTTTTTGTGGACGTTAGCATAGATTTATGGCCTGAATGAAACCAGGCTGCATGTGAGACCACCCGAAAGTGAACCAAAACCAGCACCGAGAAGCAATGATCTGCAGTCATGTGCATGGACCTGAACTCAAGAGACCTTCTAGAACAATCAGCACATAAAAGCCCGAAGCCCTGGATTACTCCTCAAACTCTCAGAACTTCACTTTTCTTACCTCTGGAGTGGAGGGCTGCAGCGGACCCTCGCCGAGAGCCTCCCTCTCCTGCGCTGGCTCCATGATGCCCCCCTCTGCTCCTGGTCCAGGGACGGGGCCGCCTCCCGTCTCTCAGCTCTTCACTTGGGCCACATCGCCCTGCTCTGGATTCCAGCTCTAGAAAGAGGGAGATTAGATTCATGGGTACATTTAGTGTGCTGTTAATTTTAGATCCTGACCCCAGGCATACCAAAAGTTTATTTTGGAGGGTTACATTCTTATTTTTCTGCCTCTTGCATTTTTTCCCAACAGCAGATTGCTGAAGAATATTCCAGATGGTTGGAGTTTTAGGTCAGCTGCACATGAGGTAATAGGGGTTTTGTTGGATTTTACTAATCCCTAAGCAGGCGCAGGTACATGCCATGGGGCATCCCTTGTTTGGGGATTACTAAACCAGCCTCCTTTTCTTTTCTTGAGCTGGCTACTGTTCTCCAACTCTCCCCCACCAGGTAAGCCCCCTCCAGGTGCTCCACTGCGGAAGTTTTGATGTGGTTCACAGCCTCTTTGAACTCTCACAGCACCAGCTGGCAGACAGAAATGTGGCTCTGTGTCTTTCTTTCAACTAAATAAATACTTCAAAGCAGCTGTTTAAGCTTGTAAAATAAAATTGTTTTAACAGTATGTATATTAAAATAAATAAATAAATATTTCCTTTCATACCGATTCCCAATGAAATAGGGACTGAAGAAAATATTTTAAAGACCTTTATTGTAAAATTTCTTTCACATGCAATCAAGAATGTCTAATGGATATAGCCCATTCATGCATATCGTATCAAATAACAAAAGGGGTGGAGAAGTCTTCTTTCTCCAGAAACAAATGTCAGCTCCATCTGGGGGTAGGGAAAAGTTTGGAGAAAAAAAATCATCTTTGGTTGTGCACTGAAAGCCTAAGGCTTCCGGGCAGGTGTGTTGACGTAAGATTCCGCAGTAGAAGAATGAAGCAGTGGTGTGAAAACGCGCCCTACCCCAGGTCTGTGCTCCAGGAGCACCGTCTGCTGGACGGCAGGCAGAAGAGCTAGCCCCGTGTGGTGCTGTTACGGCGAGAGCCCCTGGTGCAGGTGCGTGACTCCCTCGTCCTCCCCCAGAGGCAGACGGCCGGCCGGCCAGCCACTCGGTGCTGGGAAGCTTGTGAAGTGGAGGAGCGGCAAGAGGACGGCGCCATGGGGTAGGAGCGGGTGGGGGGGCAGGAGGCCGCGGGCAGTGTGCCCTCCAGGGATGAGTCTGCTCT
This sequence comes from Cabassous unicinctus, assembly GCA_029593785.1. Classification (NCBI taxonomy): domain Eukaryota; kingdom Metazoa; phylum Chordata; class Mammalia; order Cingulata; family Chlamyphoridae; genus Cabassous; species Cabassous unicinctus. Next base: position 5,901 of record JAQZBX010080256.1, read on the forward strand.
GCTGGACTCCAGCAGCCCCGAATCTTGAATCTTGGCAGCAGGGCTTGGAAGCAGGGGCTGGGGCGGGAGTTGGGGCCATGAGCCGTGACTCTGGACGAGGGACCTGCCCTCCCCAGGTGAGATTTAGAACGGGGACAGTGAGGATCACCTGGGGTGACGTGTGGGGTGACGCATGGGGTGACGCGTGAGGTGCGCTGGTCAGCGGTGGGAGCAGCCACTGATCCAGAATCAAAGGGCAGCAGGGCTGGGAGCAAGGGCCTGAGATGACCCGAGTCCTAATTTCCATTTTGCCCCAGTTGCTTAGTCCTCAAAATGAGTCGTTTAATTTCTAATCCATAAATCCAGGCATAATTTTTGGCTAATAATGTCCTCACATCTATTCGGACATTTTCAGCCAAACGTCGGTCACCAGTTTTTGTTCTAGGGAGAAAATGAGTTCCATTTTTCCCTCTCGGTCAAGATTTTTTGAAAGTTCTGCTGCACAGCCGTTTGATTACAATGTATAATTTAGAATGAACTTTGTACTGAGTCATTTTTTTTCGCCTCTCCTTCCAAAGGACTTTGCGTCTTTCTGAGCTTTAATAGGGCAGCACGAATGCCCTTTGAGGGTGCGGGGCTCGAACCCTCTGAGGCAGCGCCCCGGGCCTGTGGCAGCTCCTGTCTGGACAGGCGCCTCGTTAAACACGTGGGAGCCCTGGCCTTCCGGTCTTCCCAGTCCACAGAGGCCGACCTCAAAGGTGGACGCCTGCCTGCACGCGTTGCTGCCCCGGCCCCCAGGGCCTCCCCTTCCCCCACACCCAACTCCAGTCTGCTTGTCTGAAATTCTCGTCATGGGGGGGAAAGAAGCCTTTCATTTTCTGTTTGAAATACGGAATGAATGGAAATACACTGATGAGAAGGAATGTGTCTCCTCAGCAGGCGCTGGTGTGTATGAGGCGGGTGTTGACTCACGTCCTGTTGGGAGGATGGGTACATGGAGGGGACAGGGTTCAGAGCCAGCTCTGAGGACACCAGTGGCCGGTGTGCTCCCTTCTCAGTCTTCCCAGAACTGCCCCTGCTCTGGGGCATCCTGTGCAGACCAACCTGCTAAAAACACACTCCAGGACCTAAGGCTGGGCTCCAGAGAAACCTGCTAGTGAATAAAGCGAAGAGGCTGGATATTAGCACAGAAAACCACCTACAGATACCTGTGTTTCTTTCCAGGTCTTTCCTCTCATCAGTGTAGATATAGAAGAGGAAGGAAGAGAGAGAAGGAAGGAGACACTGAGGTGCTGAGCTCTTGCTTTTGATGGTTTGCAGCTAAGGAAGCCTGCAAAGGTCCTTTCCGACCAGGAGTGAGCCCTGGGTTCTGGGCACGTGTGGGCAAGACTAAGGGACAGGGCAGAGGCTGGGGCAGGTTCCGGCAACCAAAGGGGTCAGGGAGTGGAGCTGCTATTCATACCAAACACTCCGAGTCTCTGAAGCAGAAGCTCTCTCACAATTACAAGGGAGAAAAAAGCAGTATGAATTAACAAACAGCCAGAATATGTGTATCCTTCTATTACTTTCAAGGATTTACAATGATTCCACCCAGGCTAACAGAATGTTGCCTTAGGGTACCTGCTTTAATGAATAGAAAGCAAATAATTGCCCTTCCAAAGAGACTAAAATATTTTAGTTTCTAAAATGTGTAAAAATACAAGCCCCTCTGCAATCTTGGTTGCTCTCTGAAGTTTGCTAATCAAAAAGAAACTTTCATTACCAGTCACGTTATTTCAAGTCGTCTTAAGACCCACATTAGTACCAGTAAAATTATTCTTGTAATTAAAACTTTTTTGCCGTGTTTGGTTTTCCTGGCTCAGAAAGTGGCCGTAGTTTCATAAACAGCTGGCCATTTAAGAGCTGGACATAAAGCATGCTTTAATAGGGTCACCACTCCCTAATGTAGAACTGCTGTTGACTCAGCTCTCTTTTTGTACCTAAGCTTGTAGCAGTGCTTTATTATGTGCTTTGGTAATTCAGTGCATTATTTTTTGCCAACATTGTGAATATCAGCGAAAGTTCAGTGATCTACTGGAGATGTTATCAGTATGTCCATTTAAATTCCTTTGAGCAAAGTCTTGATTTTAGCCCCAATGTAATATAAAAATGCAAAAACCAAATATTTAATAATTTTGCATCGTGTCATGCCAAGCTAAGTCTATTCTTAGCTAGCCAAAACTATTCTTTCCAAGGGTATTTCCTGGTTTTCATTAAATGTGTAGTATTTAAAAGAGCCTGTGGATTGTTTAGGAGGGACAAACAGAAGTGTTGAACATTATTGAGAAACTGCTATGTGTGGCCCTGGAGTTACAGCAAGAAAGTCAGGACGCGTGGGCTATCGTAAGAGTGAGGGTGAGAGCCAAGACCCCACGGATTTAAGCTCAGGATGCACCTGGACCAGAAGCGGGGCTGGGGGATGTTGTTGAGCCCATGTCATAGGGTGAGCTTGAGGGGTCTGAGGAGAAGCCAAGGCACTTGCCTGATGCAGGCAGTTGACTCTCCTGGGAGCGGCTGTCCACCACGGAGAGAAGAGAGTTCGTCATCCTGAAACTGGTGGTGAGAATGTCTGGGCTTCACTGTGCTTGACTGATCTTTCTTTGACTTAAAACTTTGGGTCTCAAATGTCCATTCTTGGGGACTAGACGACATCCCTAATAAAACACCATGTGGACTGAGTAGTTTGATGATGGCTATTTTCATTGCAGGAAGTCTAAAGCCCCCATGCTCACACGGCAGAGCCGATGGCACTGGTCCCAGGGAGCCCCCGGCCATCACCACTGGCCTCTGACTGGTACAGCCTGGGATACCACCTCGCTCTCTCTCTGATGCCCCTAACTCTTAAAGACCTCAGTCTAGCTTGGAGCATCATATTTCCTTAAATTTAATTTTTATTTTTAGGAAGGTTATACATGTTCACAGTTTTAGAAGTCAAATGGTCATACAAGACTTCCAATAAAGAAAAGCAGTCTTCTTTCCCACCTCCCCCACCCCCAGGCCCCTTCCCCCAAAGGCAAACAATTTTAGCTCTCCCACTCTGTTCTCCTGCCTTGCTCCAGTGCAGCCCCACTAGCCTGCACACTGTTTCTCAAGCAGGAGCATCATATGCTGTTTCCTTTGAAAATGGAGACAATCTATATGGAAGCGATGAAGACTATTAAAGGGGTGGAAACCTGAGCAAGCCAAGCCCGAGGGAGGGCTGAATTGTGGTTGCTTGGCAACCCCAGGTAGCATCCTCTTGGTCGGCCTGCAGAATGGGAAGGGACATACACAACTCCAGCAAGAGAACAGGGACACTGCACCCCAGGAGGAGCTTGGGACCGTTGCCAGGCATGGTTGTGGGTTTCTCAGGGGCATGGAGGTTGCAGAGAACTGGCCTGCCCGGGAAATGCCAGCCATGTTTTCGCTTAAGGGAGGGGGATGTTGTGCTGATGGCTCCTTGGCCTGCAAAACATCGTGTAAAGCCACAGCGGTCACTTACAGCAGGAATGTCCCCTAGATGCCTTAAAAATTCATTTTCTAACTTAATTTTACAAGTCAAGCCTTACCCAAGTGCCCATTGGCACAAGGTAGGGCCAAGAACTGAACGAAGGCTCTGCTCATTCCAACAGAATTTTGTGCCCTGGAAACTGAATCCACTGGGCAGTGAAGAACCACCCATTAAATAATTTAAAACAAGAAAACCTTTTTCTCATTTCTAGTTATTTTCTCAATAATCTTCCTCATATGTTTTAATATAACTAGAAATATCTTTTCTGAACAAATCTTTCCTTTTACCAGTAGACAAAGCCAAATTCTACCTTTCCTCTTTCGATGTGACATATCTGAGCATTTAGGTGAACAGTTAAATCTCCCTATTTAGAATCAGCAGCTTAAGTTACGAGCTGTAGTCGAGGAACCTGAGGCTTGCCCAGACTTGGCGTCTTTTTCCTGTTCTGTGCTGTCACGTGTGGCCTCACCCTTGCTCTGACATGCTGTTGTGTGGCTTGGCCCCTCGTCTGCCCCCACGTGCTGAGCACCCCGCTGTCTGGTCTCTTAGATGGAAGCGATTCCAGCCTCGAGCAGCACCCGGAGGTGAGGCAGCCTGACTTCATCTCTGAGCACGGGCTTTCGCCCGCTTGGCCTAGTGATGGCGCGGCCTGCTTCTCTGGGTGTGGGCTCTGCCTTGGAGCCTGCTTCCAGGAGGCATTTCAGAAGGCAGTGGCCTGTGCGTGTGTTTAATGAGCAGCAGGCTCGTGTTTAGCAGATGGTTTCTTACTTCTTATACTCAAATGCACCTCCTGAATTGATGGGAGGTGGTGGGCAGAAACCGATGACATCAGCCCCCCGGTTAGTTGACAGTAAGGTTACTTGACGCTAAGGCTACACTGGAGAAGTCAGCTCTCCCTCACGAGGGTCCCGTTTTCAGTGGGCTTGTTACAGCAGCAAATCAAATAATAGCTATAACGACAGCGGGAGTAGCTGACGGTGACGGAGTACTCGCTACGGGCAGGCACTATTCTAAGTACTTTTCACCTGTTAACTAGTTTAATGCTCACAGCAACAACAGTAATAGGAGGTGAGAATGTCCCGGGCTTGCTCTAGAGAGGAGGAAACCGAGGCTTGGAGAGGCTGGGTGACCGGTGAGGAAGTGTGGGGCTGGGATTTGAACCCAGGCACTCGGGCCCCACAGAGACCAAAGGGACTGGGACCCAGTCGTCACCAATGGAGGGGAGACGCCCGTGAGAGAGGGCCAGGGCCCCGTGGCACCTGGGCGGGGGAAGAGGCCAGTGGGCTCAGGGTCACTGGCGGGAGTGAGGCGGGAGGCTGGAGTGACAGCCATCGGCTGTGGCCGCTTTCCCGCCAGTGACGCCCCTGCCTCAGGCAGAGGCCTTGCGAGGTGGCGCTTCTCCTTGTCAGCATGGCGGACATTCACTCCATTCTTCCAGAATGAGTAATCGCAAAGCAGTCCAAGAAATGTCCAGTATTTCGTCCCTGTTGTTGCCAAGAGATTGTCCAATTGCCTGATCACGCGGGGAGGGCCACGGAGCCAGCCCTCCTGGGACAACGGCTAGCCCACGGCGTCAGCCCTGGGGTGGTCCGGGGGCCAAGGGCGCCACGCCTTGCTGACCCCGGCGATGGAGTGCTCGGCCTGGTTCCTGAGGTGGCGCTCATGCAGAGTTGGTGGTGAGGACACGGAGCAGGTTTTTGCTTGTAGAAAGATGCTATCCAGTTATCCCTAGGATGGAAACACAGGCTTTCTTTCATTTAGTGTCAAAATCACACATTTATTACTTCTGGTTATTTCTATCAGGATCTGGAAATGGATCTGGAATTTTAGATCGATCCTCAGAAGAGTGGCCCAGAGCTTTGCACACTTTTCCCGCTGCCCAGTTTCTACTCAGAGAAAGCTGAGTCCTGAGCTATCAGGGCAGATCCAGAGTGAAGTTAGCTGCCAGCGTGTGCCTGGGCCAAGGGGAATCGTTTCCCTGCAGAACGCTTAAGCAGGAAAATACCCATGACAAGTATAAGACGGATTTGGGGGGAGGTTTAAGTACTGTGTCGAGCTGCATAAGAACCATGGCGAGAGGCAGAGGGCGCCTGGGAACCTGGGCATGGGAACCCATCAAAACTCCTGAGAACAAGCCCTCGAGCTTTTTCTTTTTCTTTTTCTTTTTTTTTTAATAAAGAAAGAGCCTGTGCCTTAAATAGAGAGAAATTATAGGGTCACAAGGCATGCTTCTTTTCTTTAGGAAAATGGGCAAGGTGTTTATTGTTTGGTTGTGGTGGTTGTTTTTAACTTTTGAATGTTAATTTTATTTAATTTTTTCTAAAATTTGCAAACATCCTATACCCACTAAGCAAAGACTCCCTTCTCTCCTTTTCCCAGCCCCTGGTAACCTCAAATCTACTTTCTGTCTCTATAAATTTGCTGTTTCTAGATTTTGACCTTATGTGCCTAGCTTTGTCACTCAGCATAACGCTTTTTGAGGTTCGCCCATGTTCTAGCATGCCTCAGAACTTCATTCCTTCTTACAGCCGGATAATAGTCCATTATGCATCAGTGCCACGTTTAGTTTATCCATTCATCTGTGGATGGACACTTGGGTTGTTTCCACTTTTTGGCAATTGTGAATAATGCTGCCGTGAACGTCGGTGCACAGGTAGCTGTTTGAGTCCCTGTTTTCAGTTTCCTGGGGTGTTTACCTAGGAGTGGAATTGCCAGGCCATATGGTAATTCCATATTTAATTTTTGAGGAAACTCCATCCAGCTTTCCACACTGGCTGCACTGTTTTACATCCCCACAAGGTGTTTTAAAGAGACAAGATCAAGCAGGTATGTGATTCTCAGCAGGATTTCACCATCAGCGAGAAGGCGGTCTTTTCCACTCTGCACACCTTCTCTTGCTGTGCTCACAGAATATTTGATGACCCAAAGGAATAAACAAAAACTACGTGATTAACCAGGACAACCTGGGAAAATGTTCCAAAGGGACCACTGGGTCACCAGAAAATGGGAAAACCTGGCACATTTCCAGATAAAGTGGCAGCCTAATAATGTGTAACTGCTGAATCTAGAGGTTATGGAGCAGTGACCCCAGCGATAGCTGAACCTGTTAGGATGTAGCCAAAGCCGGAACATCTCTGTCCTCGGTACCATCTCTATTTTAAGAAGTGGCATTTGGAGGAGAGCCCCGGGACACTTGGAAAAGTGCATTCCCAGGCACGGAAAAGCCTCAGTATTTTTTCAGAACTGGCTGCGGAAGTCACGTTCTGTAATAGCCGACCGGTTACACAGATGAGCCCTATTCATGTAGCGAAGACTGGCCAGCCCTTTTCCAACAGTAGGTGTAGGTGAGGAGCCCTCCTGCTTTTATTTTCTTGGGTGTATTGGTTGGCACTCTTGGCTGCCAGCCACAGAATCTCACTCTAATTAACTTAGCAAGAAAAGGAACTTCTTGGAGGGGAGCTAGATGCTTCTCAGAATCAATGGCCAGGCTGGAGAACCTCCTGACCGTGGCTCAGGTCAAGCTCACGCCGCAGGAAACATTTGGTTAGATGAGGCCTGTGGTCCAGGGCTGCCAAGGCTGCTGGGCACACTGCCACTGTGCTCACGGCCATGGCCTTGGCAAATATTTCCAGAGCATCCCTGGATCTTTATCTCACCCAGAAGAGCCTCGGACTTAGGTAGGATGAATGGCTAGAGTCTGGGTCACTCACCTGTCAAATCAGGACTGCAGGTGAATGAGGGTGGGGGCAGGCAGGTTGGGTCATGTAATGGGAGGTGGGGTACTTTGTATCACCAATGGCACAGGTAAGGGAAATGCCTTTAAAAAAATGACAAATATGGTCAAATTGAACATGAAAAAATTCTACTTTGAAAAAATTTAACAGTTCAAGAAAAGCATCAGTTGCCCTCTAGACATTTAAAATCTATCTCAAACAAATCTAGATTTTTATTATTTTTCTTTAAACAGTTGCCAAGACAGAAATCAAAGATAAATAGAAGGCACAACATTTCTGCTCTGTTTCTCGGATTTGGGAGATTCTGTTTTGTTGTTTTTTACAAATTCAAATTAAACATGAAAAAATTCTGCTTTGAAAAAAAACCCTGCTGTTTTCACCACTGAAATTTAAATTAGATAAAGTATGTTTTATCAGTTCAGAATATATGGGGAGTTTAGAGTCCCTCTTTTACCTTGTATGTCTTCTGTTAACATTTGTTGTGCCTTATTCTGAAATCGAGTCTCAAACAGGAATGCCTTTGAGGTCAGATGCTTCTATAGAGGTCCTTTGACCCAAATAAGTCAACATTTAGAGTAAGTTTGATGCATTTAGATTCCTAATCATAGCCCATAAGAAGACATGTGATTTTAATACTGGATTTTGTTGATGTGCTGAAGTGTCTGCTAGGTTTTTTTCCCCTTTAAATCATAGCCA
>JAQZBX010080257.1:0-13857 GCA_029593785.1 Cabassous unicinctus
AAGATTTATTTATTTATTTATTTATCCCCCCCTTGCTGCTTGTGTTTGCTGTGTCCATCCGCTGTGTGTTTTTTCTGTGTCTGCTTATCTCCCCCTTGCTGTGAGGTCTTGCTGCATCAGCCCACCGCGCCGCGCGGGATGGCCTGCCCTCACAAGGAGGCCCCGGGAAGCAAACCCAGGGCCTCCCATATGGTAAACAGGAGCTCTATCGATTGAGCCACACCCGCTTCCCATTCATATCTGTAATTAATTAGCAGATATGGGAACTCTGAGTAACCTAATAGTGCCTCAGGTTTCTCATAAAATAAGTATGATAATACCTGTTTTATCTATCTTAGGGATCGGAGTAAGGTTAAAATTAACTAATGAACATGAAATGTTTTATAAACTGAAAATGCTATACAAATGTGAAAATAATCATCTTGCATTTCAGTCATCCTATGAATATCAGTCATATAGTAGAAGGAATCCCATGAGAGGCCAAAATTGATAGTAATCTAAGGAAAGTTTTCTTATATATAACATCACATTCCTTAATGCTGGAAAATTAAGGCATTATGTACTTTGTTTTAAAAAGCTAGTTGGATAGTTTTAAAAATAATAAAACAACTTGAATTTTAATTTAGAATTTTTTTTTTATTCCAGAACTACTGTTCCTGAGGAAGAACTAAATCCAAAGATACTAGTTTTGCAGAATGCTCAGAGAAAGCGAAAAATGGAACATGATGGTTCGCTTTTTCAAGCTGTAGGAATTGTAAGTGCAAGAGTTATGTTTGCTTTTCTAGTCTAGCTGATGATTGTTTCTGAGTTATATATGTAGTTAATCCCTTGTTTCTCTTTCCAGTTACTGAAGTTATAATTTTGGAAATTATAAATTGGTTGTTTACCTTGTACACACTGTTTTTTAAGAATAGAAACATTTAATGAATACATTTTTGTTGTAAAAATTTCCAAACAATACAGAGGTATTTTGAGTATAAAAACTTAAGTCTTCCCCTGACTTTATCCCCAATACCACCACCAGTCCCCTTCTCTTCCTTTTAAGTTACTTCCCCTTATTAACATAACTGTCAATGGAGAAATCAGTGCTGGTGTAAAACGTACTTTAACCAATTGGAAGTGATATTTTCAGGCCAAATTAACTGGAAAGCATTTATAGATAGATTAACCATAATGGGTGGCAAGTGACTTTGTCATAGTGTTATTAAGAGAAAAAATTGAAAATAATTTAGATCAGTATTTGATTTAAGAAACCTGCCTAAATATTATTATTAAACTTACACTGTTTCAGGGTTTTTTATTTCTTAAGAATTCAACATAGTAAAATTGAAATAACTTTACTGTTTCTAGGGCACATTATTACAGCAGCCAGATGATCATGCAACTACTACATCACTTTCTTGGAAACGTGTGAAAGGATGCAAATCTAGTGAACAGAATGGAATGGAGCAAAAGACAATTATTTTAATACCCTCTGGTTAGTTTATTCTTTCTGCCCTTGAACATCACAAAGACAATTAAAATATATGAAACTTTTTTATTAAGGAGCTTTACTCCACGTGAGAGTGATTTCAGTTCCTTAATAAGATTGAAATATAAGGTAGCAATTTAATGGTGGTATTACAGGTTAGATATTTTGTAATGGAGTTACAAAAAAATTTTTTTAGTAATTATTTTTTATGTGTCTGTATGCTATCAATATTGAATAGAAAGTGAAACTTGTCAATTTTATGCCTTTTTCTAAATTGATGTTTCACTCCTTGGTGTCTTCATTGTATTCTATAAATATGTCTAACAGCACTGATAATATTTGTTTGTACACTTGTTTACATGGCTGCTTACATAGCTGTGGTTTTGCCTGTTAGACTAAAACTCCCTCCAGAAGTTTATTTACCTTATTTTCCCCAATACCTAGCATGTAATAGATGTATAATAAATATTCATCAATTAGATAAATGAAAATTTAGATATATCTCTTTGTTTTTCAGATTTAGCATGTAGACTGCTGGGGCAATCAATAGATGAGAGTGGATTACCACAGCTGACCAGTTATGATTGTGAAGTTAATGCTCCTATACAAGGCAGCAGAAACCTACTGCAGGGTGAAGAATTACTCAGAGCTTTGGATCAAGTTAACTGAGCTTTTTCATAATCTCATTCCTTTTTTTGGACACTGGTGGCTCATTACCTAAAACAGTCTATTTATATTTTCTATATCTAATTTTAGAAGCCTGGCTACAATACTGCACAAACTTGGGTTAGTTCAATTTTGATTCCCTTTCTACTTAATTTACATTCATGCTCCTTTTTAGTATGTTCTTTAATGCCAGATCACAGACAGCACATTTTCACAGTTCTTAAACCATTGTAACATTGCTGTAGCATCATTTAAAAAAAAAAAAAGAAAAAAAAAAAAAAAAAAAAGCACCTTTTATTTATTTATTTTTGGCTAGGGAATTTGTCCCTTTTCGAATTATTTTTAATGAGATGCCAATATAATTTTTTTAAGAAGGCAAGTAGCCTTTCATCATGATCATAGACAGCTGAAAGGTTTTTACTCCATTTTTTTTTTTCACATTTTACATGAACAATAATGCTTTGCCAGCAGTACATGGTAGCCACAATTGCACAATATATTTTCTTAAAAAATACCAGCAGTTACTCATGCAATATATTCTGCATTTATAAAACTAGTTTTTAAGAAGAAATTTTTTTTGGCCTATGAAATTGTTAAACCTGGAACATGTCATTGTTAATCATATAATAATGATTCTTAAATGCTGTATGGTTTATTATTTAAATGGGTAAAGCCATTTACATGATGTAGGAAGATACATATATCTGGAAGGTGTGTGGCATTTATTTGGATAAAATTCTCAGTTCAGAGAAATAATCTGATATTTCTGTAATCACTTTGACAGCTCAAAAGAAAACAATACCCTATCTGTAGTTGTGGAAGTTTATGCTAATATTGTGTAATTGATATTAAACCTAAATGTTCTACCCACTTGTTGGTATAAAGACATTTTGAGCAGATTGTAAAGACGAAAAAATCATGCATTGTTAGTAAAATTGCCTAGTATGTTAATTTGCTCAACATTTGATGTTTGGTTTTATGCACTTTGTCACTATTAACATCTTTCTGTTTTCATATATCTTTCAATAATTGAGTAATTTTAGAAAGATTATTTTAGGAATATATAGTTGTCACAGTAAACATCTTGTTTTTTCTATGTGCATTGTACAAATTTTTCATTCCTTTTACTCTTTGTGGTTGGATCTAACACTAATTGTATTGTTTTGTTACATCAAATAAACATCTTCTGTGGACCAGGCCCCTTTGGAGCAGCTTTTATGTTATAATATTTGCTTCAACACATCTAACTTATAAATTTGTTTATAACAGTGTTGATTATTTTATGAAAATTACATTGATATTATTTCTACATTTGTCTTATTGCCATCACCTTAACATATACTATAGAGTCCCTAAATGTCATACTATATAATAACAAACTATAATATTCTACTGTAAAGAGTATGTTTTAGAAGAGAAACATATCATTTATAAATTTATGAGCCTATTAAAGTATAACACAAAATTTTAATATTTTAATATGAACAGAATGGGTGAAGGAAATCCTAAACATCATTCACCTACATTGTAAGGGCTCACATTCTTCTAAAGATTTCTAATCTATTCCCATTCACAGAAGAAGAAATTTAGGCCCCAAATGATAAATGATTTGCCCAGGAACTAAAGGTAATAAATGGCAGGCTAAAGATTTAACTTAGGTTTTCTAAGGTCAAATTTATAGAAGATTTTGGTTTGCTTTTGTTTTAATGATACTTTTATTAATTTTAAAATTAGCTTTATTCTATTTGTCCTATATTTTTCTTTTAAGAAACAGCTATATTCTTTTTCTGATTATAAAAGTAATATTTTAAAATTCAGTATAGAAAGATAAAAAAAAAAAGGAACAGAAAAATCACTGTTAATCCCTACACCCAGAGGTGCACATTATTTTTATACATAAGTAGTACCAGAGCTTTAGATCCCATCACTTGAGGTGTATATCCTGAACAAAACAAACAAAGCCAAAGATTTCTTAGGTGGCTGTTTTTATCCTTGAGTGAAGAAAATATGATTCTAAGACCCACTCAGACTGTTGAGGCATGTGTTAGTTCACGGCAAATACTGTGACCCAAAGTGCTTCTACACTTAATTACAAATAGTATTAGGGGTGATACTTTAGAATAAAGTAGTTGCTTAATATTCCCAGGTCAAAAATAAAAAATTCTACTTATTTTGATAGCAAATTCGTTTTAGTTGAAAACTGGGAAAGAAAGTTACATGTAGTTTTCAAACAGTACCTGGTCGGATTATATAACATCTAGGACTCTGGGAAAACACGCTGACCTGTGAGAGCAATGATTTAGAAAGAAAAGCCATATTAGAGGACAGCAGAAGTGGAGGAAAATAAATACCCACCTTTCAATCACTCAAAAAACAAGCCACCTGGAGTCTTTAAGGTCTTTGAAATAGAACTAGCTGTCTCTTCCAGCATTGTTCCCTCTCTCTGACACCATCACAAATTTTTTAATAATGCCTTTATCCAAGAAGTACAACTCTACCCTAGCAACTATAATTCTACAATAGCTCTTCCCTCCTTAACATTCCTTTCCTCTTTCCATGTATGCCTATATTTTCCCTTCTCTGGTGCTGCTATGAATGAATGACCATAGGATTAATGAATTACCATAGGATTACTTTCACATCTGGAGAAAATATGGCAGTTTAGGGTATTTTGATCATTTGTTCTAAGCCTTACTATTACACTTAGAACTAGAAATAGTTATCCAGAGAGCCAGCACACTGCTAGGTACAATGGCTCACAGATTAGGAATTAAAATGAATCTAACTTCTGTTGCATATTTACTATGTGCTAGACATTGTGCTAAGCATTTTATATATATTGTCTCAATCTTCAAAACCCCTATAAGTTAGTTTTTTAATCTCATTTTACAGATGAGAAAGTCTCAGGCTGAGCAACAGCCAGAGCATTTGCGCTGACAGTCATTGACTCCAGAGCCCATGGTCCTAATCACCCTGCGGTGCTACCCAATCCAGTAGCACATATCCTTCTCCCTGTTATTAAGTGGTAAACAGGAAAAAGCAATGGAGTGTAAGAGAACTGTGAGGAGAGTTGTCACTTGGAGGTAATGAGAGCACCTAGGATATGGTGGGGATGCCCTAAGAGGAGTGGCAGGACATGAATAGAAATGAGTAAAAGTGGTGTTTTGAAGTTCTATTTAGTGGGTTTTGAGTTTGAGCTAGAGATTCAGGTCTCTGGTTATGAGGATGTTACCTCACAGGTAAATGAGGTAGCATATGGGAAAGCATTTAATGAACTATAAAAGACTATATGAATGTATGCTATGATTTTCCCAGAGCTGTTTGACATAGTGACATAGTAAACTTTTAAGTTTGTATAACCTCACAATTACCATTATAAATCTTGGTTCCCGCTCCCCCCCCCCAACCTCTAAAATACACAAATGATGAATTTAAAGTTACTGGATTTGCAGAAACAAACATTTTAAAGTTCAAAATGTTAACATAATGTTAAAAACAATTTGCAAGGAATAACGGAACTTTTTTTTTTTTTTTAACTTAATAGGGTTTGGTTAAGTAAAATCTTTACAAACATGTTGCTACCTGGAACCAACAAAAAATTTAGAGAATCTTTTAACGGACTGTTTTTGTTCTTTTAAGAAGTCTGCTAATAACCACTTTGCTCATATTTCGTCCCTTTAAATAGCGCTGAACCTGTTGTCCCAGATCATTTTACAGATAATTGGTGTAATCTGTAGAATTTGATATGAAATAGTCTCCCTGCAAAAGAAAAACCTTACCACAAAAACCCTCCGAGGAACACCTTCAGGAGCTTTGTTGTGCTCACACTTTTCAGGGTTTGGACATAATTTTTATTCTTACCTGTAACGGACGGTTTTATCCAAGACGCTGCCCAGACACCCGATCTCCTTGCACTATTTAATTTCCTTTATGTCCTTGTATTGGATCCATTCCGGGACGGAGAGGAAAGACAGGTGCCTGAGAGCGGCAGTGGTCAACCGTCAGCAGGGAGAAAAAACTGAGGATGCGGCAGAGAACCCGCATCCTTTTCGTTTCTGGTGCCACCCGCACTACATGAAAAGGCTACTATACACCAGCTACCGGGAGAAACTTCCCCAAGCCCCGCCCGCCGCGCTGCAGGCCACGCCCCAGTACGTGCTCGGGCGCAGCACCGCAGCCCCGGCCCACGCCCTGGGCCGCTCGGCCTCGGCTGGGGTCCGCGCGCAACAGCTGTTTCTGCTGGGTGGGGCGGCTGCTCCGCAGCTCCTGCGCCTACGTGTGCGAGCGCATGTGGGAGGCGCTGGTCACTTCTGGCCTTTGGCTCGGGCGGGGCGAGTGCGGCGAGGCGTCAGCCCTGCCCTCTGCCTTCAGGGACTTGAAATCTGATGCCTACCCCTTCTCAGAACTTGGCTTTTTTGAAGGGACTCGGTGTGTTCCTGTAGGGTTGTCACCCGAATTTTCAAGCAAATGCTTTGGGGTGTGCAGCTGTGCTTTGTAGAATAAAAGAATGCCTGAGGTCTCCACAGATTGTACCTTGGTTAGTTATATAACACTTAACAAAATTAGTCCTCGTAGACTGATCTGGTAAAAAAAATAGAAGAGTTTTTGTTTATTTAAATATGCCCCTTAAGGCACTCAAAGACTTAGTTTATTATAGATAAAATCTTTTGTGACGTGCCTAATTAAATCGGAACTTTGCCCCAGGTAGCGTTTTTTGCTTGTTCGCTTTTTTTATTTGTTGCGGGTCTGTATCTTACCGATGCCATCTATTGAGAATCCTTAGGCAGAAGATGATCTTGTTGGACAGAAGGGAGGCAAGTTTATAGAATATGAAAAGTTTACGGCTTTAAATTCAACCTCCTGTAATGAGTATTTTATGATTGTGTAGTTTATTGTAAAGTACGAAGCAAGGTGTTGTTTAGAATATATAACCACCTCTGCAAGTCCACAACTGACTACATATTGCATTTTATTTTAAATTTCCTTCTGGAAAATTCATTGTTCATGATTTTTCAAATAGAATTTACTGGAAAGTAACAGTTCATTTTAAAAATGTAGTCGAGGTGTTTTAAATATTTTTTTTACTAATAAAAACTTATCTGTAACGTCAATCATTGTGTGGGGGGGTGTGTTTGTGTGCTTTAATTAGAGAGGTGACATTTAAGGAGACAAAATACAAATCTTTTGGTCCTATGAATGCTTAATACATCATTATAGACATGATTCAGCACCAAAGGGAAGCAGGAATGGGTGGAAGGCTACAACGTTCATCACAAAGGGTCACGTGTTTTTAAAAGTTAAGAAACATATTATAGACTGGGATTCTGTGAAGTAAAATCTATTTTTTAAACATCATTGAAATATTAAAGCATTAAGAGTCACTATTTTATGATGAGATCTATCCAAATATTTTGGGATAATATTATTTGATCTTTGAAGTGGATTTTTAAAAATCATTCTACATGCAAAGTCTATGACAAAATCTTTTTTTGTGTGTAGGACAAAACAAGCAGTGAGTAAGCCATTATCAACGGTTGCCTGACTCCCCTCTGCTGGTAGAATAGTTAAAGCAAAAAAACTAATCAAAGTGAGCTCCTTCCACAGCAGATTAGAGAGGAGCCAGCACAGCAGCACAGCCCGGGTAGGTCTTTGCATCAGCCTATGCTGCTTCCTTAGAGTATCCCAAATGCTAGTATTCATCATGCCTCTGAACTTCCATATTACTTTCCTCATTTTACTTCTCATTTTTTACCTTCTATGATAATTATTCAAAGATCTTATTCTCCTACGAAATTCTTAGTCCCTTTAGAGCATGGTTTCCAGCTGATACATTTTTTTCCTTTATTAATATTAATTTTAAAGAAGCTTTAGAAAAGCTTCAAAAATATAAGGGATTCCCATACAGTTCACCCCTCCCACTAAACGTGATCTTGATTTTTTTTTTTTTAAAGAAGGTACGGGGGATTGAACCCAGGACCTCTTACATGCAAAGCGGTGCTCAACCACTGAGCTACACCTGCTCCCCAGCTGGTACATCTTTGTTTCTAAAACCTTCCACTCTGCTTGCACAAGGACAACTCCACACATGATTGAAAGGAGGGAGAGGATCTCAAAACAAGAAGAAGAGAGGATCTCTTCTTCTCTGGTCTCATGGGGACCAGAGAAGAATTATGACCAGATGAAGAAAATGGGGAAAACAGCACCATTTTCTAGCTCTTCCGGTGAAATCCATGAATTTAATAAGAAGTTACTGAGGGCTGAGGGAAAGATGATATTCTAGAATCTGTGGTGATAAATATTTTCGAACATTGTGCCTGCTATCAGGAGTGTAGTTAATTCCCATTCTATGAGGTATGCACACATTCAGCTATAATTGCACAAACACAATTGAAAGTGAGATAGAAACTTTTTTGGTCATTTAAGGTTGTCTTAGTTTTTCAGGCTGCTATGACACATATCACACAATGAGTTGGCTTAAACAACAGGAATTTATTATAATAGGCTCACAGTTTCAGAGGCCTGAAGCCCAAATTGAGGCGTTGACTGGAAGACTTGCTTCCTCCTGGGGTCAGTAGTGTTCTGACAGGCTGGCAATCCTTGGGTTCTTGGCATGAATCCCTGTCTCGATTCACATGGCAATATCCTCTTCTTTCTCTTCCAGGTTCTATTGACTTGCAGCTTCTGGCTCCTCCCCAGGGCTTTCTCTTCTACTGAGTCTAAATTTCTTCTGCTTATAAAGGACCATTCATTCAATTGGGCCACAGCTTAACTAAAATAACATCTACGAGAGATCCCAATTTTCAACGGGTTCACACCCACAGGAATGCGGATCCAGACCAAGAACATGCATAAATTGGGGTACATAATCTACCACAAAGATTACCTAAGCCACTTTTACCTTTCCTTTCCATGAGTTGTCTCTATCTTAAAAATATATATCTTCAGCCCAGACTGCTCCCCACAGGCAACTCAAATGACAAAACTTAACTCCTCATATGTCCTTCAACTAGCTCCTCCTCTTGTATTCCCTGCCTGAATGAGCCACTACCATTTACCCAGTCTCCAAAACCACAACACTAGAGTCTTTTGTCACCTGCTCCCTTACCCACCACATCCAGTCTGACACAGTCTGTTTTTTTGTTTTGTTTTGTTTTGTTTTGTTTTCTCATGGAAACATTTGGACATGAACACAAGTAAAGAGGATAGTATAATGGTGCCAACATATCTTTGCAGTTGGTTTCCCCAGGAAGTAGACTCTGAGACAGAAAATGCAGGTGATTTGTTAGGGAGTACATTTAGGATCAACACATGGGGAAGAGAGAGGGAAAAAGGAGAAGTGGAAGAGGGAGAAATTGAGCTGAGATGCAGTCCCAACAAAGGCCTTCAGCAGCCACACAGAAAGCACTGGAACTAGGAGTGCCCTTCAGGATTGTCCCAAGTTATAGGGAAGGGACCGGGTTATTGATCAGTTATTGGATGCTGGCTGCCCCCCAGAAGGAGGAGAAATGACCTTTAATGAGGAAGTTTTCTTCAGCAGAGACAATTCCCAAAGAAGAATGACAGCTGAGGACCATCTTCTGCTGCACTCCCAACAGCCTGGAGAATAAGCCTTCATTCCTGAGGAATTCGCTTCACGAATTTGTGTGTCATCCTTGTGCAGGGGCCATGCTAATCTTCTCTGTATCATTCCAATTTTAGGATATGTGCTGCCGAAGCAAGCACCTCCCTTCCCTCTTTCCCCCAAGCCCTGGTTCAGCATGAGGAAAGCTCTACTTGGTGAGGCCAAGAAGGTGGGATTCCCACTTCCCTTGGCTCCCAGGCAAGTGCTATGGTACCTCTCTGGGAGGGATTGCCCACTAACATTTCTCATCCTCACCCCCCAGCTTTATGTTGTAGAGGCTAAATTTAGTTCCTTTGAGAAGGAGCTCCAGAGCTCTCTGTTCTTATGGCCTGACTTTCACCCTGTGCGAAATGTCTGAGCCACTGCTGTGGAATTGGGGATGGGCACAGTGGCCTGCTTCTCTTAGAGTGACGGTCCTGCTCCACAAGCAGGGCACCGGGTAGGCATGGTAAATTTTTGGTCCTTAAATATTTAGAAGAATTTTGTTTTAATGATTAGAAGAAAAGAAGAAAGCCTAAAAATTGATGAGACAAGCATTCAAATTTTTAAAAATTGGTAAAATTACAACAGAATAAACCCAAAAATAGTAGAAGGAAAAAGAAACAAAAATTAAAAGTTAAAATAAATGATATTAAAAAACAAAGGTATAAAATAAAATAAAATCAAAAGAATGCTGATCTAACAAAAAACAAACAAACAAAAACAACAAATACAACAAAGGTATAGGAGAGAGATATAAGCTAGAAGTTCTTTTTTGAAAAGACCAAAAAAATGGACAGTTGTCTGGTAAGGAAAAAAGGGAAGGTGAAATTAATGTGAGGAATGAAAAACTGGAAATACAGATGTATCAGAGATTAATAAAACAATAAAGGGTTGTACATGAAACTGGAAGGAAAGCTAAAGGATAAAACATGGAATTGTATAACACAGTGAACCCTGTGGTGGATGAGGAATGTGGTTAATAATACAAATATAAAAATGTCCTTTCAGGAGCTAAAATAAAAATATGACACTAGTACAAGATGTTAATAAGGGTGGTATATGGAGGAAAAATGCACCTAAAGCAAAAAATGGACTATAGTTAACAGTAACATTTTAACAAACATTCTTGCATCAGTTGTAACAAAGGTACCACACCAAAGTTAAGTGTCAACAATAGAGGGATTATGGGAATGTTGCATGTTTTATTCTTAGAAAAATATTATATGTTACAGAAACAATCAAATTTCCTTGTAAGTTATACTGTTTTACTCTGAGGCCTCTCTCTAAGTATATGCAGCCAACTGCAGGTCAAAGCTTTATCTTCAGGAAAAAAAAAAAAAAAAAAAAAAAAAAGAACTTTACATGAGAAACAAGGCAAATACATAAATTAAGTTCTACCTGTCAATTAACATAAACTTGGTGAGAAGATGGGACACGGTCAGACAGACAGGGCTTTTTAAACATCTTGAGCGTTATATAGCTACATACTTCTATGGGATATAAATATGTCCTTGTTGCCATAGGTATGTTTTCTGACTAGATAGAGGCCCTCACAGAAGCTAACAAGATACTAAACTTCCCTCCTGGGGAAGTCCTGCTACTTTCTCAAATAAGATGGCCAATAGCTCTGGAATATATAAACTTTGCCTAACAAAGGAAAACAGGCCAATAAGCCAAGCCCTTGAGCTTAATGCTTGCACTTATGAACTTTATTCCTGTAATAATTAAACTAAGTCTAATATATAATTATTGCCTAAGGGTTACCTCCTGAAAACTTCCTTGTTACTCAGTGTGGCCTCTGTCTAAGCCAAATTCTGCAAAGAAACTCATTACCTTCCCTCCATTCCATACCCCCTGGCATGGGACATGACTCCTGGGGATGAGCCTCCCTGGCATTGAGAGATTATTGCCAAGTGTTACTTAGTGATGCATTTGGAGAATGACCTTGATCAAAAGGGGGAAATGTTAAATAAAATAGAGTTTTTGTGGCTAAGAGATTTCAAAATGAGTAGGGAGGTCATTCCGGAGGATACATTTAAGCAAGTCTCAGCCAGAATTCACAAACTGCCACAGTAAACAATACCTCAAACAAAAGTGCTCCTGAGGGCCCTAGGGACATCTGGACACCATAGACAAGCCACATGGTCACATGAAATCAACACTCCCCGTGGCAGGCTCTATCTGGGAATATGTGAAAAACTAGCCAATATAGCATAGTTGTACTCATTCATAAATCTCCTAATCATGATTCTCCTACTTCCTTTACTTGAACCTATAATTTTCAATATACTTGTTTAATATATTTTTCAGAGACTTAAAGCCCTTGGACCGTTCCTATGCCCATTGGGCCCTGAAACCCAGCAGATAAGTGGCCAACTCCTACTCTCCAGTTCTCCAGGTTTTCCCTGGACAACTAACAAAACAATGAAGGTGGACCAGCCCCATAACAAAAGCAAGGAATATCTTCAACTGCAAGCAAAACAATTCCATTTCTCTGCCCCATGCTATATATATGTCCTTTCTCAGCCTGAAGCAGTCAGAGTGGACATTGTTCAAAATTCCTCAAGATTGAGGAATGAACAAAAATAAGGAGGAAATTTAACCATTGACTAAAGCAGACTTATTGTTATTTTCTTGTTTAACTGAGTAATTTGTAAAATTGATATGAAAAATAAAATTTTAGTTAAAAAAAGAAAATAAGAGAATACTATGAAAACCTTTTCAACAGTATGTTCTACATCTTGATTGTGGTGGTGGGTTCATGACTGTATACATTTGTCAGAACTCATCCAATTACACATCTAAAAAGGCGAATTTTACTGTGTATAAATTATATATCAATAAAAATGAATTTAGAGAAAAGAGAAGAGGATGCGATGAAAAATTTCTTGCCACTAAATTTCCCATTATTATTTACCAGAAGTGGTAGAAATACCAAATAATTTTATAACTACTTAAGATATTGAATTAGTAATTAAAAATCTTACCACAAAGTAAACAGAAACCCTATTTGGTTTTCCATATGAATTCAACCAAATTTTCAAGGAATAGAGCATACTAATTTTATACAAATTCTTCTAGGGAATCAAAAATGATAGACTACTACCAATAGGCCAGTATAAACTTGGCACCAAAACTAGCAAGGATGATATGTGAAAGGAAAATTTAAAAATGATCACACGTATTAGCATAGAGGCATATGCAGAGGAAGACGCAATATGATAAGGAGTTATTTCTTCTGTAATTGACTTATAAATTGAATGCAATTCAATCGAAATACAATAGTGCTATTAGAGAAACTTGTCTAGCCAAATTTAAAATTTATATGAAAAAAGCAAAGGCCCAAGAATAGTCAAGATACTCCTAAAAAAGAATAAGATGAAAGGACTTTCCTTCCTAAATATTAAAAAAAAAAGTAGTAATTATAAGAGTATGATATTAGTGTTGTAAAATCTAAATTGACCTTTCAAAGTAGATAGTAACCCCAGAAACAGACCAAAACTAGAGTGGGGGTACTGGAGGCCTCATGCTGAAAGCTTAACACTTTCATTTCTGGATGGGGGGTGGTTGTGGGAGCTCAGAGGAGGGGCCGGGGATGCCCAAGTGGTAGTGGTCAGGTAAGGAGGCTCAGGGCACTCACTATATACTAACAGCAACAGAAATATTTTGGTTTTTAAACAACAGATTCAGAGCCATACGGTTGGATACTGGCTGCATAGTTGATATATATGACAGAAGTGGCTTCTTAGATCATTAGGAAAACGTCAAACTATTCAATAATAGGTGCTGGAACAAATGGCTACCTATATGAGAAAAGTGGAATCGGATCCTTAACTCACACCATACATGGAAATCATTTTTACATAGATTACAGTGGATTAAAAGTGAAAGGTGGGGAAGCGGGTGTGGCTCAGTGGATAGAGCCCCCGTTTACCATATGAGAGGCCCCGGGTTCGCTTCCCGGCGCCTCCTTGTGAGGGCAGGCCGGCTCGCACGGTGCCGTGGACTGATGCGGCAAGACCTCTCAGCAAGGGGGAGATAAGCAGACACAGAGAAGACACGCAGCGAATGGACACAGCAGCACAAGCAGCAAGGGGGGGATAAATAAAATAAAATA
>JAQZBX010080258.1:0-13854 GCA_029593785.1 Cabassous unicinctus
TTGCCAAGGAAACATTTTTATGATTGGAAGTCCATCATAACATTTGATTCATACTTCAATCAACACATGGTGGTTTTGCTTTTCCTCTTTATGCTTTTCCACAAATAAGTGAAAAACAACCAACCAAAGAGGTTTTAAAAAGTCGAGCCATATAGAGCAGGCCACACATGAGAGGGCAGAGGCAGGTAGGTGGGGGAGACTGAGGGGAGTAGGATGGGAGACTTTTAGGGAAAAAACAGTCTGAGATGATGAACTCTCAAGCCAATTTGTTTTGAGGATTCATATATGTGGCAGTTTGATATTATTTATGAATTCCAAAGAGAGATGTTTGTAAAGTGGTCTGTTCCTCTGGGAATGATACCCTTTGATTGATTTAAATTCAAAGGCTTTACTTGATTAAATCAAGTAAATCATTAGGGTGTGCAAGGTTGAGTCCCCACCCCCTCACTGGGCTACATAAACGGACGCTCAATCAAGAACACAGAAGCAGATACACGAGAAGAGAAAGCTCCATATACATGGAAGAGGATCCTGTGGCCCTGGGAAGAGTCGAGCCATTCACCTGTCAGCTTACAGCTGATCTTGTGAAGAGAACAGAGCAGCTGAGCCTGGAAAGAAATGAGCCCCAGGAAAAGAGACGAGCCCTATGCCAGCCTACAGCTGAGATAGGAAGAAGCTGGACCCACGGAGCCTTAAGAGGGAAGAGGAAGGCTGAACCCTTGCAGTCGTCACCTGCCATCTTGTGTCAACACGTGGCAACAGACTTTGGGTGAGAAAGTACCTCTTATGGGACCTTGAGTTCGACTCTTTAGGGCCTTTTAACTGTAAGCTTCTACCCCAAATAAATACCCTTTACAAAAGTCAACAGTTTTGGTACTTTGCATCAGCACCCCTTTGGCTGACTAATATAATATACTAAAGCAAAAATTCAGAGTTAATAGAAGGTAGTTTTATCTTTGACTATGTAGAAAAAGGCAAGGTTAAGCAGTGACTCAACTGAAAATCTAGTCACTGGTGCTATTTTAATAAAATAATATTTATATGCTCTATAGTACATACTGAAAAAGCCACAGCTGGAAAAGACCTAACAGCTGACAGTGTAACCACGGCCCAAAGCACTACTATTCAGTATTCTGAATAGTAGTATTCTGAGTTAAAGCTCTCAGAATCACTGGTGTTCAATGACTGCTGACAAAAAGCTCCACTTCAGGAAGGGGGAAACCCAGCTTTCACAGAGTTGGTTTTGCAAACAGAAACTTCTTCGTTTATCTATGTGTGTCAGGCTGAAAGGAGGCAGGATAGGGAAAGCAGGGGTTATTCCAGGAACCCATCTCAGGAAAATAACCTGTGCGGCTGCCTCGGTGAAGCCACAGAGCGCCTTGGAGGCTGTGGCAATGGCCTCCCCAAACTCTGGCAGGTTTCCGTTCTTGGCATTTTGGGAAATCCCAGTCATGGCCTCACCCAGCACCTGAGGAACAGAGGGTATCAGCAGAGTCGGATCCGATCCTCAGAGGGGTAGAGCCGCATCTGGTTAGTTCCTCCTGTCTCCCCCCTTCTGGGTTCCTGTCTATGCTTACCTTTGAGTTCTCCATTACACTGTCCAGGCAGCCAAAGTAGGACATGTCATTGATGGGCTGGACTGGGTTCTCCAGGAGCTCCCGCACCGTCTGTGTAGGGGGTGGAAGAAATAAGCTCCAAGATACCTCCCCACCCCCACACCCAGGACGCCTTCCTCTGCGTTCACCCCCTGTAGTGGTGCCGAGTATCCACCTCCAATTCCCGCAGGGCATTGCCACACTCTTTCTGGCCTGGTGCCTGCTGGGTGCACATGGTAATGAGCTGGTTGATGCTGTCAGTCACAGCCCTGGGAAGAGAGAAATGTGAGGGAATGGGAGAACAGGTCATCGATCCTGGGTCCTGTACACATAGGACTTCTCTAGCTATTTCTTTTTTGCCTGTAACTGCACTTAAGCCAGGGACTTCTCATGAAATGCCCCCTCCCAAGTCTTTCTCCAACATTCTAAGGCTGGGCTTCCCAGTTCCAACATACCGGGCGGCTGCAGCCAACTGACTCTTGAGGTTGGGGGCTGCAGGGTCAGTGGACAGGGCCTTGGCAGCCAGAAGAAGTTTGCTTGAAGACATGGAGATGCCCTTCAAGTTGGACACAACCTGGGCCCGGTCCTCCTGGCTCTGTTGAGGGTGAGAAGGTCAACACATTGTCCAGTCCTTTCCTATCTGTCTCTAAAAGGGATCTTCTTTCCCAGACACCCAAGTACCACTAGAGACTGGGGAGAGGAGGGAGCCAGGAGTGGGTCAGGACTCTGGCTACCCAGATGTCTCCTAGCTGACCCTTGAAGGGGACCATGCAACCAGACCCTCTGACTCTTCATACCGGAGCCTGTCCCGCCATCTCCACGCCAGCTTCTAGGAAGGTGCTGAAGTCCTGTCCAAATCGACCTGAGGCTCGAGCCAGGTCCTGAGGGGTTCCCCGAGAGGCCTGGACCAGTTCTGTGGCTGCCTGATTCAGCCCAGCAGCTGCCTCATTCAGCCGGCTCTGAGCTTCTTGAAAGGTCCCAGTGCTGGGGGGAAGCTGCAGGGTCACAGAGGAAGTCAGAAGGAAGGATGGGGGATGATGTGAGAGAGAGACTGGTAAAGGAGGGTGGACACATAACCTGGGAGAAACGAGGGGATCAATGAGGGAAGTTGGGGGTCAAAGGAGAGGTCTAATGGTGGGAAGGAGATTTGGAGCTCTTCGACTCCTATGTTTCTCTCACGCCCCAGTACTCTTACCGAGTCGCTCAGGAGTCGCTTGCTGGCATCTCCAACTGCTCTCAGGGCATTATCCACATCTCGCTGGCCAGGCAGGCAGCTGACACAGCGGTTTAGTGCCTGGGTCACTGCTTTAGCCACCTGATGTGGGAAAGGAGAAGGGGGCTGCCAAAATGGAAACAATCTGGGGGACGCCCTCCCCGACTCACAGAGCATGGGAGATAACTAGCGCTGCAGGCTCTGAGAGGGAGAGAGGAAAGGAAGTGTTGTAGTGGAACAGGCTGAGGTCAGTGGATCAAGTGATATTGATCAAACTCCCCCAAACTTGGTGTTTAGCTAGGTGCAAGCATTAGTCTAACTGAGACACTTCAAGGAAGATTGAGAAAAAGAAGGTAAAATCCAGAGAGGAGCTCTCTAGAGCAGATCTGAGAAGATGTACCTCTGTCAGTACAGATGAGACTCGGGGGCGCTAAGGAAGTTTTTGCCTTGTGATAGGACCTAGGGCGGGGGGGGTGGAGCTGGCCCCTTCCCAATACCTGACCTGGGCAAGCCGCTGCTGGCTCTCGGGGTCCCCCGGATGGGCAGCTGCCTTTTTCGCCTCCTCAAGGAGGCTGCTGGCCTTGTCCAGCACATCACTGGCCGTGTCAAGCACCACGGCCTGCACTGCAGGATCTGATGTCAGGGCAGCTACGCCCCTGGCAGCCTGGGCCAATGCCCTCAGTCCAACTGCCACTTCCCGAGCTGCAATACCTGGGTTGTCAGGGGAAGAGAAAGGAAGGAAGGAGTTACCACTGCCAGGCCCTGATCCCAGTGGTTTCCTCTGCCAGTTGCGATCCCTTGGCCAGCTCCTGCTCCCCCACCTCCCTCCCCATCTGCCTCATTTGTGGCTCTCTGTCCACATACCCGCATAATTCTCATTGCCCTGGGCAACCTCCCCCAGGAGCTGGGCGATGGCAGAGCTCACTGCTTTGGTGCTGTTGCCCAGGTCCTGCGCACATTTCTCCATCTAGGAGAGAAGGGGGAAAGACTCAGGAGAAAGAGGCATTGTGTAGAGAGAGCTTGAGAATGTACTTGGGGAAAGCTGGCAGTTTCTTTGAAGGTTTTGGGGTACTCTGGGGCACAGCTGAGAAGGCAGACTTCAGGATACGAGCGAGAATGAGATTGTAAGAGAATCCTTACCGTCTCCCCAGGTAAGGGTTTAAGTTTGCCATCTCGAGCTGCTGCCTTCACCTCCTGCAGGTCTCTCTCTAGATTCTGTACCACGCTCAGTGCAGAATCCATCTCCAAAGGCCCACATGCTTCCTGAGCCTACAATGAGAGGAAGGGGGTTGGGGCACACATAGGAGATACTGCTGGGTCTCACTGATGCCTCAGATTACCCGGTTATCCCTGTTTCAGGTTATTCTGCATGGATTCCTCATCATCCCAGGACCTCACCCTTATCTTCCCCAAACAAAGCCAGCTCCTGTACCTTCTGTGCAGCAGTACGGAGTTCAGCCAATGCAGTACCAAGGTTTTTAGCACACTGACTCAGCTGCATGGCTGAGGCCTGGTCCTGAATTGTTGGCACTGAGGCCTTCGCAGCTGCCACCATCTTCCCACCTGGCTGTTGGGGAATAGGCAGGCAGATGAAAGTTACTAGCCTCTCCTGGGCTGGGGTACAATGATGGTTAGGACATGAGAAACGGGCTACTGGCAAACATTTTAATTGTGGGAGACGTAGGGGGTCTTGGAAGGGTGGGAAGGGTCTGGTCTGAGAAGCGGGGGGAGGGCGCCTTGCCTGCAGGAAGCTCTGGCTGGCAGCGATGAGGGCTAGCTGAGCACTGGGACTGTCAGGCTGAGCTTGGCTCCCTCGGACACCCTGTACCAGCAGTGGAATCTGCTCGGCCACAGCCTAGGGGTGAAAATGTCATGAAAGTCACCTCCCCACAGGCTGGGAGAAAGCCTCCCTCCTCCCATACCTCCTCCCTCTTCCCACACTCCTTGGAGCCTCACCTTGCAGCTCTGTACAAGCAGGGGCTGGGGGCCAGCAGAGGCCTTGGGGGTGGAGGCTGCGTGCTGGGCCGCGGCGATTGTCTGCGTAGCCGAGGCTGCAGCCTGCTTGGCTGCATGCTGTGAGGACCAAGGAGTCAGGACAAGCCCTGGGCATTCCCAGGCTATCTCCCAAGGAAGTACTGACTCTCTCCACATCCCTCCCAGTTTCATTCCTCCCACAGCACCCCCCACCCCCACTCTTACTCATGGTTTATTTCCCACCCTCACCTCCAGCCGCTGCACCAGCTTTTTCTTGATGGCATTCTGCGCAGCGGCGTTCGTTGCCATGCGGAGACCCTCAGCGGCCTCCCGCAGCCGCTGCTGCTGTTCCTCACTGTCGGGGTTGGCAGCTGCCCCCTAAGAAGGGTGGAAAGACAGTTACCACCTAGCATCCCTCTGGATCCTAAAGTTCTTCTTTGATGTCTCTAAATTCAATTTCAAATTCACTTGTTCCCGAAGTCATTTCTAACTGTGATGGTTAGGCTAATGTGTCAACTCGGCCAGGTAATTGTGTCCAGGTGTTTAGTTCAGCAAGCACTAGGCTACAACTCTAAACCAAAGATTGGGTAAGGTGTGGCAATCACCCCAACACTCTTGGAGGGTGAGGTCTGGAGCTTGGTTGACACCCAGATGCTTGATGAGGGTGGAACCAAGAAAATGGCCCTTGGGCAAGCCTGTGGAAAGGGTGGGTTCCCATGTGGCCCCAAGGAGAAGAAACCATCATCTTAAGAATGACTCTCAGACTTTGAAATCGAATGGAAGATGCCCTGCAGGTTTACTGAACTGTAGAGGATCCATGACTCATGTTTAACATGCCAATTTCTCCTTATGATAATGAAAATGTTTATCCTTTGTCTTTCCATTTGTGTATTGGAAGTAGTTAAATGGTTTTGTAATAGCAGACAGGACTTTGCCCCAAGACAAACTGCATTTCTTTAAACTGCCTATGATATGATTTTGTACTTGAATTGTTACTGATTTAGTTTCTGGAATATTGTAATGTATTTTTGGAATTCAGAGGGTGGAGTGTAGCCGTTGGGCAATATGATGTAATTATGAATTCCAAAAATATATACTGGATTATGCTTGTAACTGGTCTGCTAATCTGGGCATGATTAAGTTATGATTAAGCCCCACCCCCTTGGTGGGTGGGGGAATCAAATATAAAAGGCAAGGCAAAGGACAGAGGGAAAAGTTCTGATGCTGAAGTTTTGATGCTGGAGCCGGGGTGGCGAGCAGATGGAGGAGCTTGGTTGTGAGGAAGGAGAGAAGGCCCTGGGATAGAGATGAGCCGTTCGCCTGAGAGTTTACAGCTGGCCTTGTGAAGAGAAGCAAAGCCTAGAGAGCCTCATAGTCTACAGCTGACCTTGTGGAGGAACCAAGCACTGAGTCCGGAGAGAAACGCAGCCCCAGGAAGAGGAACCTAAGAAGCCTGAACCCTGGCAAACATCGGCAGCTGTCTTGCTCCAACACGTGGCAATGGACTTTGGTGAGGGAAGAAACTTATTCTTTATGGCCTGGTAACTGTGGACTTCTACCCCAAATAAATACCCTTTATAAAAACCAACCCATTTCTGGTATTTTGCATCAGCACCCCTTTGGCTGACTAATACACTATCTCTACTGAAAAGTAATCACCCTCGGGAGGAACTGCCTCTCAGGAAGGCAAATGGGGAGCCAGGGGCCTCGGATTTCTTCTGGGAGAACCCCTTTTTTAGCTGAAAATGTTTCTTTACCCCCTGCTTGGGGAAGAATCATGTTTTCTGTACCCCTCCCAAATTCCACAAGTGAATGGGGGTGAGGAAGGCTCCCTGGGAAAAGGAGGACTCAGTTCAGAGCAGGGAGCTTCAAAATACCAAAGCAGGGCCTGGTTAGCCCTGCAAACAGAAGAACCTCCTTCCAGTGGTCCTTGGCACCACTCTTTCTCTGTACTGCTGCCAGTGGCGGCCTCTGGGACTGAATGCCTATGTGCACGCAGAAGGGGCCAGGAAGGAGAGGAATTCCAGGCAAGAGGTGGCAGCAAAGTAGGGAAAGGAGGAAGAGTGGGCCTTGGACTTAGAGGGAGGAAAGGGCAGGGTTGCCTGCCGGGGTCAAGGAGCACTCTGGGCAGTCACGCTGGCTGGAAGCCTGGGCCCCACCACCCACCCGCACACAGCCTTGGGGCTCATTGACTTCCTGAGCACTACTGGATTTGTCCTCTCATACTTTCTGCTTTTCCTGGGTCTCCCCCATCAGGTGAAGGTGACCATCAGTACCCCTCTAATCCCTGTAGGGCACAGAAAGTGCAGTACCTTGGCAGCCTCCACCATCTTGGCTGTGGCGTCAGCCAGGATCTTGGCGGCACTCAACAGCTTGCGTGAGTTCTCCAGATCACTCTCACCCTCGGCATCAGCCTTGATGGCGTTGACCAGGTCCGAGGTGGCCTGGGCTAGGATGCGGGCCTGTCGTACCATCTCACCTGAGAGGACGGGGCACAATAAGAGAGGAAGCCAGAGACACAGAGAGGGAGCCAGGGGTGGAGACAAGGGTGGGCGGAAGCTGTGTAGATGGGGGTTTTTGGGATAGCAGAGGTGGGCAAAGGTTCTCAAAGTGATTTCGTGGGGGTTATTTTTTTCTGGTTTAGGATCTTGGAGAGGAACTGATTTCCCAATGGCCTTTTATGGGAGGGAGGACAGCCTCTGCCAGGCATTTCCAGTGAATGGTCTGGAATAGATGAGACACTATTTATGAAGGCTTTTGGGAGTGAGGGAATAGGGCGGAGGAGAGAAGCCTTTCTCTTGATGATGCCATTTTCCATATTTTTTCTTATGTATGCTTTGGCATATTTTTTAAACTTTCCAAGGAAGGCACAGCAGGGATTCTATTCCTGCTTTACAGACAGGGAACTGGAAGTTTCAGAGAGATTAACCATGTATGGTTACGTGGCTCATAAGGTTACAGTGTGCTGGGTCCTTAGGGATGAGGTGGTTGGGTTCGCGGGGATGAGGGTGGGGTGGGGTGTCTAAAGGGCTTGGGTGCCTCATTAGGGTTCTTTGTCTTCCTTGGTGTGCAGGGGTCCTTACCAGCATCACCCATGGAACTGAAGATATTCTCGGTGACAGTGAGGATGGTGTCAGTGGCCTGGTCATAACGGCCAGCAGGACCAGCTCCTGTGGCATGGGCCCTCACATGCTGCAGCAGCTCGTTCAGGGCCTGGGTGACAGCAGTGGCTGCTGCTCCCACCCCCCGCAACAGCTGCCCATCCTCTGTGGCTGCCTGGGAGGCGGACACACAGCCCTCCACGGCTTTGGCCACCAGTCGTCCGGCCTCCACAAGCTGCTCTTGGCAGACAGGTGAGCTGATTGTAGGTGCCACGACCTGTATGCAAAGTGAGTGTCAGTGATATAGGCAAGGAGAAGGAGTCATGAAGTGGGGTGTTTGTGGGTTCACAATAGTCACTAGGAAGGGTGACAAGGCCTTGGGAGCCAGAGGAGATAAAGCTCTTGCACGTGTGGCACTATCACCGCTTGGCATAGGCTAGAGCAACCTGTGGGGCTCACCTTGGTACAGGCCACCAGCTGGGAGGTGGACAGGGCACACTGTGTTGCTGCGGCGATAACCTGGGTCTGAAGCCCTGAGTCCTCTGTCCGTTGAGCCACACTCTTGGCCTTGAGGACTAAGGCAGCTGCAGCACTCGCCACTGCCTTGGCTAGCTGCATTAGCACATCCTGTGATGAAACAGCAGTTAATACAATCTGAGTGCGGGCTTGGGATCCATGGACCCTTCTCAGAGGCATAAGCTGTTTCATTATTCCCACTGACTCCAATCACTGAACAGTGTATGCAGAAGCATCCAGAACCTACCCCAAGCCCCTGCCTTGAGTCCCCAGCAGGACAGAACCCCCACCAAGGAACAAACCCACACCAAGAGAAATAAAGCCTACACCAAAGGGAGAAATGCGTGAGGCGGATACACTCGGACAGTGATGGGGAGGGAGGAGAAGTACTGCTACAATGGGATGGGGAGAGGAGGTGTCTCTCAGGGTCCCTCCCACCCTCGCAGCGTCTTTTCGCCACTTCTCAATCTTTGTGTGGAAGTAGTCATCCTGGAGTCTTGGGAACAAGTTCCCATGCCACCCCTACGGATCCCATTTCCCCACACCCTGCCTGGGCAATGCCTCCCCATCACCCATCACGTTCTGTTTCCCCAGGAAGCTGGGAGAGAGGTACAGAAGCGAGTGTATGCGGCTCAGAGAGGACAAAGCTGGGAAGGCCCAGGCCAGAGGCCGTTACCGTGGGGGGGTCGGGGGGAGATCGAACCCCAGCCCCTCTGGGTGCACACATCTGCATGGGAAATCCAGGATGAAGAGTCAGCTGAGGAAATTGGCATGGGGTGGGGAAGGGGGAGAGCTAGAGGAATGGTGTCCTCAGGGTGGGGTGGTCTAAAGGATTAGAGCGGGGTTCAAGATATTCTCAGGTCGGGGCAAGGGCTACATAGGGGGAAGCTAGGGAAAAGATGACAAGGGGCTAAAAAATATCAATAAAGGCCAAAAGTGAATGTGTAAGTTGTAGCTTGGATCCAGGGGTTCTGAATTCTCACCCCTCAAAAAAGAGATGGAAAGTCCCAGTGTCATCCCCTGGAAATAGAGGTTCAGGTTGGTTCTGAGGGGTCGATTCAAAGAAGCAGGGACTAAGAGTTGGGTTCAGGATCAGAGGTTACCTCCTAGAAGCTGGAGTTTTGGGAGGTGGGTTAAGTCACCAACCTGGAAGTGGGGGTCAGTATCACTTTCCCCAATTTGCTGCAACAGCTCCCCACTGGCCTGGCCCACGTTCCCAGCTGCTTGCAGCAGGTTCTGACGGGGCTGTGGAGAGTGAACACCAGTCAGAAGCTGCCCCATCCCTGCCCATGTGCCCATGAGTCTCACACTTCCATCCTGCAACTGTGACGTGCCCCCTTTTCCTTGGTCTCGAACCCTCTCTCCACACTAGCCCCAACCCCACAGCCCCTGACCTCAGCACTGGCTGGCTGGGCACTGCGCAGCAGTTCGGACACTGCCCCCGCAAGGCCTTTTGCTGCCTGCAACAGGGGCCGGCCGCTGCCACCTTCATCCTCCAGCAGGGCAGCCAGCAGCTTCACCCCACGGGACATCTCAGTCAGGTTGGAGGAGATTGTGGTTACTGCACAGCCCACTGCAGTATAGTCTGTTTCTGCAGGGTCCCCTGAGGGCAGAAGGAAGAGGGCTATGTGTGAGGGGCAGGGCAGGCTAGATGATGGGCTGGGGAAGAAGCAAAGTCATACCCAGTCAGTCACACACATCTGAGTGAGACATACACACACAGTCCCTTCCATAATGAGTCAAGGTACAGTCACACACAGAGCCAGTCACACTCACGCTTGCACATGCTCACTCTCCCCCTCCCCCATCACACACACACAGGTTGGCGTCCAGCCTACCTGCTGTGAGGTTGACCACGGAGGCAGTACCAGCTGTGATGGCATCTACCTGGGAGTGGATCTCATGCTTTGATTCATCCATCTTGTTCTTACGCCAGGCCTTAGAGGCCTGAGAAAACGAGGGGGAAAAACAACAACCAAAAAACAACTCAGGAACTTCTCTGGTTTGGTCAACCCAATCTGTCCCTTGAAATCCCAGCTTTAGTACCTTTGGCCTCTTCTCCAACCCATACTCACAGCATCCTGGCCAAGAGGGGGCAGAGTGTCAAAGTCATCCAGAGTGGCCTGGGCAGCCTGCACTGCCTGCATGCTTGAGTTGATGGTTCCAGTGAGTGCCTGCTGGGCTGAAGTCTAAAAGACAAGGGGAGGAGTAATAGGGGCTGGACTGGAACATTTAAAGCAAAGAGAAGGTAAAAGAGACCCAGGGACTAGGGAGGAGAATACAAATAAGAAAATGGAAAAAGACTTCCTGACTCTTGGCTAGACACAGCTCAGGGTAGGAGAAAGCCCTGGGTACCTTAGTGGAAGTGGGGGCACTCTTACCAAAGGAGGCATGTGTCCTCGGTGCATCTGGCCACTGGTTATCTGCTGCTGGGCAGGTGGCATGCTGCCCATCTGGAAATTCTCAGGACCAGAGGCTCCAGAGCGCATGATGGCAGGCAGGGCCACGGAGCCATGCTCCACTTTTCCCACCCGGTTATACTGCTGCTGAAGGACTGTCGACCTAAAGAGGGGTGATCTATGGAGTGCTCAGAGGACCGTCCTCAGGCCCGCCCTCCCCCCTCAGTTATACCACTACTGCAGGTCCTGGGATCTGGGGGTGCATGAAGTCTCCTTACAGCCTGCGACTGGCTCAAGAACCATCCTGAGGATTCCTCACCACCCCCAAGAGCCGTTGGAGTCAAGCCTTGCCTTCCCTACCCCTAAGGGATCAGCCCAACTCCCTTCATACTTTTTGGGGGATACCGAGTCCTCCAACATAGTAGATTCCTCATCTCCCTCCAGTCCAAAATGATCCTTGCTTTTTTTCTGTAGGAAGACATCAGTAAAAAGAGTTGAAGCAGTTAAGGAAAAGGGAAGTAAGGAAAAGGCAGTCTCTTTCTTCTCCAATGAGCCATTTTCCAAAACCTGGGTCCCCATTTCTAAAGGATTGCGTTGGAGAGTGGATAAGGGAAGATAAGGAGAAGGCCGGAAGCAGGCAGTCCCCACCTTCTTAAGGATGATATCAATGTAGCCGGCAATGAGCTGTGCAATCTGCTCCCCCTCCGTCGTCTGTACTGAGTAGTAGCCATCTTGGTAATCCCCGAAATCCTAGGGTGACAATGTGGGGCTCAGTGGAAAAGCTCGACTCTATCTAGGGTGGAAAAGAGTAGGATGGAGCCCCAAGGTTGAGCTGATGAGGGTCCCTGCCTGTGCCAACAGCTCTCTAGGAAGAAGCCCTTCCCTTCAATCTCCTATTTCTTTATTTTCCTCCTTGGAAGGAAATATTTTATTTCTTTCAGTGAGGCACTTGATCAATTTGGTATCAGTT
Source organism: Cabassous unicinctus (assembly GCA_029593785.1). Taxonomy (NCBI): domain Eukaryota; kingdom Metazoa; phylum Chordata; class Mammalia; order Cingulata; family Chlamyphoridae; genus Cabassous; species Cabassous unicinctus. The sequence continues at coordinate 11,769 of JAQZBX010080258.1, forward strand.
TTCAATTCATAACACCAAAATACAAAGCCAGAGGAGAAAAACTACTATATAGAGTTGCTGCTGAAAATGGGGAGGCTTGTTTTTCTTCCAATAACCTTTCTCTTTTATTCCTCTAAATATTCCTGTGATTTTAGCTTGCTGGTCATGTTTTTATTTCTGTTGATTTTAAAGGATAAGCCCATCAGCTGTTCATTTAAGTATTACTCAACTCTCCAGGCGGGAGTTTCTCCCTCAAGTCTAACCTCAATGTTCCTGCAATAGGTCCAAAGTTCTCCTTTTTTTTTCTGGCATCACACTCAGTGTACCCACCCCAAGGGGCAGGCCTCTTCAGCTGCCCATTCTCTGGAAATTCCAAAGCCCTTTCTCCTCTGAGCCCCAAGACTCACCAGGGTGAAACTTTTGGGAGAGGCAGCCCACCGCTTGATGTTGGTGAGGTTCCATTCCTGGATCACCTCCTTGGTCTTTTCATCCACTCGCATCACACATTCCTTAGTGATGCCCAGAAGCCTGGGCACTAGCTTGTTCTTTCCTTTCATCTTTTCCTACAAGACAGAAGTTGGTGGTGGTAAGACAGGTCAGAAGGAGAAAGAGAGGCAAATGATCAGATCAAGACCTCAAGGGGTTGCTGTGGTGGACCAGAGAGCTAAACTAGGGTGTCAATGGATGGACCCCGGACCGGGCTATGCAGGGAAAGGGAAAAGGGAGGGAAAATGCAGAGCAGGGAGGGAATTGGTGATGATAGACTGACGATGAGGCAGATTTTCACAAGGGCAAAGCAAGGTAGAGAATGGGACTCATGGAATGATGGAAAACAGGACTGAGGGCAGGGTCAGAGACTTTCAGAGAGTAAGAAAAGGGCAAGAGCAGAAAATAAGGAGTGCAGGGGAAGCGGCTGTGGCTCAATTGGTTGGGCTCCCATTTACCATACAGGAGGCCCCGGATTCGATTCCTGGGGCCTCCTGGTGAAGGCAAGCCAGCCTGCGCTGTGCAGTGAGCTGGCGCAGCAAGATGACACAACAAAGGGAGACAAGCAGACACAGAAAAACGCAAAGCAAATGCACACAGAGAGCACAAGCAGTAAGGGTGGGATAAAAAAAAAAAAAAGAAAAAAAAGAAAATAAGGAGCGCAGTGAGAAGGGTGTAACCCACCTTAACCAGGAAGAAGGAGACACCATACGTCTTGAGGGAACGGGCTAGCTTCACGTAGCGTACCTTGGCTTCAATCTCACTCATCTGCCCACAATTTTTGTGTGCCTGAGAGTATAAAATGCGGAAGGCTTTAGCAAAATATGGGGATAATGCCAGAGATAAGGAGTTAGGTTGGATGTTAGCTATAGTGGGAGGGTATTATGGGAATAAGGGAAAGGTTGGGAATGCAAGATATGAGAAATGAGAGGGTGATGGGATGGAGACTGATAGAGGATATGCAGAAGCTATGGATCCAAGCAGTATGGTTAAGAAATTGCAGACATTCTGGACACAGGAATGGATGGTTAGGAGGTAGAAGGGTAAATAGAAGGCCTTTTGGGCTGAATATTCAAAGAGTGAGGCTGATACTATACATTTCTACAAAGATTATACTTTTCACAGTAATTTCAAGTATACTATTTCATTTGATTCTCCTATCACTCCTATGCAGAGCGGGTACTGTTATCCTGTGTTAGAGTTAAAGAAAAAAAGAAAGCAAGAATGTTCTACTGAATTCCACAGCAAAAGCAGTGAAGAAGCTGGGACTACAAGCCCAAGTCTTCTGCTTCCTCAGTCTAGGAGATGCGGGAGAACAGCTTGTGGGTGGTAGTGGGGGTGGGGCAGGGCAAGGAGACAGTAGAAGGGGGTCTCTTTAGTCAGTAGGATTAAGCAGCAAAGCTCCCAGTCATCCCAAACACTCTGCCCTACCCCCATTCACCTGGAAAATCTTACGTTCTCCCTTCTGCTTCACATACTCCTTGGGCAGGAAGTCCTTCAGGCTACACCAGAAAAGGGAAGGTCAGAATGTAGTGGACAGCATCAAGGGATATGTGGGCCATGAACTGTGGTTCTAGGGGTGTGAGGAAATGTCTCGGACAGTGTTTTTTTTTTTTTTTTT